>JAKZJZ010000440.1:0-49535 GCA_022702705.1 Papilionanthe hookeriana x Papilionanthe teres
CCCCCCCCCCCCCCCCCCCCCCCCCCCCCCCCCCCCCCCCCCCCCCCCCCCCCCCCCCCCCCCCCCCCCCCCCCCCCCCCCCCCCCCCCCCCCCCCCCCCCCCCCCCCCCCCCCCCCCCCCCCCCCCCCCCCCCCCCCCCCCCCCCCCCCCCCCCCCCCCCCCGCGCCCCCCCCCCCCCCCCCCCCCCCCCCCCCCCCCCCCGGGGGGGGGGGGGCGGGTGGGCGGGTGCGGGGTGGTGGGTGCGTGGGTGGGTGGGTGGGTGGGCGGGGGGGCGGGGTGGGGGGGTGGGTGGGGGGGGGGGGGGTGGGTGTGGGGGGTGGGTGGGTGGGGTGGGTGGGTGTGGTGTGTGTGGGTGGTGTGGATGGGTGGGTGGGGGGCGCGGCGGGTGGGTGGGCGGGGGGGGTGGGTGGGGGGGGGGGGGCGGGGGGGCGGGGGGGGGGGGGGGTGGGCGGGGGTGGGTGGTGGGGGGGGCGGGTGGGTGGGGTGGGGGGGGGGGGGGGTGGGTGGCAGGTGCGCGTGCGCGGGGTGGGGGCGGGGGTGGGGGGGTGGGTGGGTGGGTGCGGCGGTGGGTGGTGGCGGGTGGGTGCGCGGGTGCGTGGGCGGGGGGGGGGGCGCGCGGGGGGGGGTGGGCGGGCGGGGGGGGCGGGGGGGCGGCGGCGGGCGTGCGTGGTGCGGGGGCGGCGTGCGCGCGCGTGCGTGCGCGCGTGCGCGTGCGCGCGCGCGCGCGCGCGCGCCCGCGCGGGGGGGGGCGTGTGGGGGGGGGGGTGGGTGGGTGGGTGGGTGTGTGTGTGTGTGTGTGGTGTGTGTGTGTGTGTGTGCGTGCGTGTGCGTGCGTGTGCGTGGGGCGGGGGCGTGCGCACGCGGGTGGGGGTGGGTGGGTGCGCGTGGGTGGGTGCGCGGGGGTGGGGGGGGGGGGGGGTGGTGTGTGGTGGTGTGGGTGTGTGTGGGTGGGGGGGGGGGGGGGGGGGGGTGGGGCGTGGGTGGGTGGGGGGGGGGGGGGGGGGGCGCGGGGGCGGGCGCCCCCCCCCCCCCCCCCCCCCCCCCGCCCCGCGCCCGCGCGCGCCGCGCGCGCGCCCCCCCCCCCCCCCCCCCCCCCCCCCCCCCCCCCCCCCCCCCGCTGCGCCCCCCCCCCCCCCCCCCCCCCCCCCCCCCCCCCCCCCCCCCCCCCCCCCCCCCCCCCCCCCCCCGGGGGTGGGTGGGTGTGTGTGTGCGTGTGTGTGTGCGTGTGTGTGTGTGTGTGTGTGGGGGTGTGTGGGCGTGCGCGCGTGCGTGGGTGCGTGTGTGCAGTGCGGGTGGGGGGGGGGGGGGGCGTGCGCGTGTGTGCAGTGCGTGGTGTGTGGGTGTGTGGTGGCACGCGCGTGTGCGTGCGCGTGCGTGCGCCCGCGCGCCCCGCCGCGCCGCGCGCCCCGCCCGCGCGCGCGTGCGCGTGTGCGGCGCGCGCGCGCGCGCGTGTGCGCGCGCGCGCGTGGGTGTGCGGGCGCGTGTGTGTGCGGGTGGGTGGGGGCGGGCGCGCGCGCGCGCGCGCGCGCGCGTGCGTCGCGCGCGCGCGCGCGCGCGCGCGTGCGCGCGCGCGGGCGCGCGGCGCGTGCGTGCGCGCGTGCGTGCGCGCGTGCGCGCGGGCGCGTGGGTGGCGCTGCGCGGCTGCCTGCGCGCGCGCGGCGCGGGCGGCGCGCGCGCGCGCGCGTGCTCGCGCCGCGCGGGCACCCGCGTCGCTCGCGCCCCCCCCCCCCCCCGCCCCCCCCCCCCCCGCCCGCGGGCGGGTGGCGTGTGCGCGTGTGTGTGTGCGGTGCGCGTGGGTGGGGTGGTGCGTGTGGCGGGGGTGGGGGGGCGGTGGGGGCGCGGTGTGTGTGTGTGTGTGTGTGTGTGTGTGTGCGGGGGGGGGCGCGGCGTGGGTGCCCGCCGCCCCCCCCCCCCCCCCCCCTCCCCCCCCGCCCCCCCCCCCCCCCCCCCCCCCCCCCCCCGGCGGGGGGCGGGCGTGTGTGCGGGGGGGGGGGGGCCGCGCGCCCCCCCCCCCCCCTCCCCCCCGCCCCCCCCCCCCCGCGCGCGCGCGTGCGCTCCCCCCCCCCCCCCCTCTCTCCGCGCGCACACACACACACCTTTCTCTCTCTCTTTGCGTTCTTTACGTGCGTACGTACGTACGTGTGTGTGTGTGTGTGTGTGTGTGTGTGTGTGTGTGTATGTCTCTCTCCTCCCGCCCCCCCCCACACACCCCCCCCCACCGCTCTCTCTGCGCGCCGCTGTGCGGCGCGCCTCTCCTCACCCTCCCACACACTATTTGTACACTCGCATCATCTACTACGTATGCACATACATCTTTCTGTTTCTCTCTCTTCTCTCTCTCGCCCTCTCACACGCGCACACGCTCTCTCTCTCGCGCACGCTCACACACACTCTCTCTCTCTCTCTCACTCTCACTCGCTCACGTGCTCGCTCACGCTCTCTCCCGCTCGCTCGTCTCGCGCGCTGCTCTCCGCACTCTCTCATACATACATATATAACAACTGCGTCTGCCGCGCCCCCGCGCGCCCCCCCGCCACCGTATTCTCTCTCTCTCTCTCTGCTCTCCGTCTCCGCATGCCGTCTCTCTCTGCGCCCCCCCGCCCCACCACACCCCCCCATGTTTATTATACATATATTTATCTCACACTGAATTATGTTGACTAGTATATGCATAGATGCGTCCCCCCCACCGCTCACCACACGCCCCCCCCGCCACACACCGCGCACACGCCCCCCCCAACGACACCCACCGACCCCCCGCACACACGGCCCCCGCCACCCCACCCGCCGCCCCCGCCCCCCCCCGCCGCCCGCCGCCGCCGCCGCGCGCCCCCCCCCCCCCCCCCCCCCTCCTCCCCCCCGCCCCCCCCCCCCCCCCCCCCCCTCCGTCCCATGCCCACGCCACATGTCAAGGCAACGCTTGTGGCCGGAGCCGAGTGGCCGGCGCCACACACACACACACGCACATTAGCTCGCTTATCACAGCACGCACGCCGCCGCATTGTGCCGCCCCCCGCCGCCCCCGCCGCCCCGCCCCCCGCCTGCCATTGTTATTGAATATCTTAGTTTTAACATATATGAGTGCAGTTATTCTCATGACGTATTTTCATCGATTCACTTAGTCCGTATGAATTTACTAAACTCAACTAAATGAGTTCCACACTTTCATTTAGCACCGTGGAAATCCCGTTAGCAACACGTAGGTTACATCATCCGAGGTATTCCCGATCATTCAATGAGACGTTTTAATTTAGTTGTAATTGTAGTTTTGTGTTCTCGTTTGTGATTAAATTTTGAGTTATCTTATATTTTGAAATGTTGTGGCGGTGAATTTTATCTTGTAATGACTTTTAATTTAGTTATGGGTTTCGCTTTGGTTTCGTCCTAAAGGTGTAGGTTTTCATGCAACCGTTGTTTATCATGCAAGAAAAGTAAGTGCGATGCGATTAAATAAATTGCAGTAAAGTAAATCGCAATAAAATAAAAGCGTACTCCTGAGGGTCTTCCCGTCATCCCAAGCCGCACTTAAAACACAAGCTAGAATATTTAAGCATTTATAGTAAGCTCCTCAGTAAAGCTAAGGGAAGGGTTATGGTTTTCTACCAAATTCCTAATCCTATAGCTAGTCATTTCCTATGACGTCTAGGTTCTTCGTGTTTTTAGCTTCAAGACGATTTTCTTCATCAAAGAACAATTAAGTTCAATCGTTCTTATAAATATCCTATCATATCGAGGAAGTGCTTAAGAAGAATCTTAAACATCTTTTCAATATTTCTAGATTGCTTTAAGTCCAAGATGAATTTAATTATGTAAATGAATCGATCGTCCGAGGTTTTCAAGTTTTGTTAACTTCGCTCAGCGAACTCAGACATTCGAATGTCCTATAAGTGAAGTAACATTTCATTTAATATTCCATTTAGGAGTTATGATAACTAAAGCTCCTGAGGGCAAAATGATATTTAATGATTTCGTGATTCAAATTTAAGTTCAAATTAATGATTTAAGTTTGGAATAAGTTGTTCAAGTTATTTTAGGATTTATTTTTGAATTCTTCATGTCTTATAATTTATTTAATTTAATTTAATTTAATTTAATTTAATTTAATTTAATTTGATTTAATTTAATTTAATTCGATTTAATTTAATGTTAATTTAATGTAATATTGATTTAATTTAATTTAATTTAATTTAATTTAATTTAATTTAATTTAATTTAATTTAATTTAATTTAATTTTTAATTTGATTTAATTTAATTTAATTTAATTTTTAATTTGATTTAATTTAATTTAATTTAATTTTTAATTTAATTTAATTTAATTTTATTCATTTTAATTTTAATTTAAAGAGTTCAATTATTTAATTTTAGTTTAATGATTAAGTCTTTCAATGTTTTAAATTTGAATTATCATTTTAATTAAGAATTAAACATTAATGAAATGATTAATTTAGGGATTTTTTAAATTAAAGAATAAATCTCTTCCTAATAATATCCCTATTTTAATAATTCCAATTTTATTATTCTTCCAAATTTAATCAATTATTTAATTAAAGTTTAATCATTTTAAATTGTTTAATGGGTTTCTACCCTTCAATTATTAAATTTCAATCATCCAAATCAGATTAGGATCAAATATTTTACTTGTTAATTTTTTATTAAACCTAAAGTTTTAATTAAAGGGTTAAGATTTTAATTACCATTTTGCCCTTCAAGCTTAATAATTTCATAACTCACTAAATTGAACTCAAATGAACTTGAAATTTTTATGTGACTTCACTCATATGTCAATAAAGACATTAGAGGAGAAAATGTGATTTTTCTGTATTTAATTTATTTATATAATTATTTTTGGTAGAAAATAGAGATTTCCAAGGAAAATTTAATAACATGACCAAGGAAAAGTTTCTGTCCTTAAGAAAATTATGGGACATTCCTAATGACCAGAGGACCACTTGGACTAAATTTTGTGATTTTTTGAATTATATTTTATTTATTAGAATTATTTTAAGTTCTGGAGTATTAATTAATTTAAAAATAAAATAAATGTTGAAAAATGAATTTTATGTTTTTCAAAAATCTCTCTGATATCAAGGAAATCCAGAGAAGCAAATTTTGCAATTTTCTGATTTTTCTATGATTTATTATAATTATTTTAGTGAAAATGCTAGAAAATACATTTTTTTAATTTTAAAATTACCCTAGAACTTTAAAAATTAATATCTCACCAAATAGGCCTAAGAAAAATATGGGGTTTGTTCCTAAGTGATTAAAATTCAAAATGTGACATTTTGGTGAATTTTATTATTTTTGTGATTTTTATTATTTTTTAATTATTAAAAATATTAAAATAATATTAAAAATCAACTTTTTTAGAAAATTGAAATTTTAATTTTCTTAAATTCCCCTGATATCGAGAGGCTCCAAAACCAATTTGGTGAATTTTTGAAAGGTATTTTGAAAGTTATGAATTTTTAAAGTTTAAAATGACTAAACTGGCTTAATCAACCCAATTAATAAGGCTAACCAAGTCCAATCGACTTCAAACTTTTATGGTGGGTTCCTCTGATCCTAAAGGTCAGTGGAGAATCGATTTCAAGTCAATTTGATCTATGGTTAACTCTAATTAATTAGAGACCTATTTTGAGTGTTTAAGCCAATTAGTGGTTATCTTAAGTGAATTAACTCAAATCCTATTTTTCCTAGTGGTTCTCTGGTCATAAGGAACATCACCAAATTTTCCTAGAATTTATTTCACAACATGCTATTTATTGGAATTAAAATACTCAAAATAGCTGACATGAATTTGAAAAATCAATAACTCTTCATAGGATGGCTCCGACTTTGGAAAATTCAGTGAATGTTCCCAAATTCGCAGGCTTCAAAAGCCCTATGGTCTCATGCCATGGTGAATTGTATACATGCATGGAGAATTAAATGTATGCAGAGAGTAAATAAATTATAAAAAATAAAATACTTGATGAAATTAAATGATTTCTTTTCCACATTATTCTCCTCTCGTTCACCGAGCAAGAGGGTATTTTTATTTTATTTTTATGATTTTCCTACACAAAGTTATGAATTTTTGAAGTTTAGGAATTAAATAAATAGAAAATACCCCTAATTTTCTACTTATCCACGCGCGCCGCGTCATCCTTAACATCTCCGAAGGCACACGCGTCGCGCTCCCATTCGACGCCGCCATCCGAGTCGCCGCTCCCGGACCCGCCGTATCGCTCCGTCTTCCGATCCGACGCGATCCCGGCCGTCCGTCCGCGCGTGTATTAAATGGACGCGCATCCGTTCATCGTCCCCAAGTGTCCTCACCCGAGAGCCGTCCACACTAAATCCCTAATATCTCACTCGATACTCAATGGATTTTCATGTTCTTATGCTCTATGGATTCGTCTCTCAAGAGACGAACACATCCATACTGGCTATCATGCATCGAAATTAAAGCATTTGAAATGGAGAATCTCCGAAGCTCGGGATGAAGAATTAGCTCATACCTTTGCTCGAGAAGTGTGAAGCTTCGATCCGAGAGTTGTTCGCACCTTCGATCGGATCCCAGCAAGCTCCGGATGAAGTCTCCCGGTCTCGGTGAATTGTCTAGTGTCGGACTTCGACCACGACCGATCACAAAGCTTCGAGGTCCGGAGCAACCGGGTGGCCTCGGAGATGGGGCTTTTGCTCGCGGACACCTTCTCTTGGTCTCGTGAAGGTGTAGGACCAATCAATTCGAGGATTGATCCACCGTGGAGAAGTGTCCCGGTTTTGGGTGGAATTTCAACTGAGAAATCGGATTTTGTCAGCGGGATTAGTGGCAAATCGACACCTGGGATCAACTGCTCTAAGGGTGGAGAAGGGTTTGGAACAATTTTGCGCAGTTTCGGCAAGGTTTGTGCAACTCTTCTTCATGGCCGCGAGGGGGTGGTGTTTAAATAGAGAGGGTGGAGGGCCTCCCGTGGAGAGTTAGTGGCTCTGGATCACCTCGCTAGGTCAAGGGAAGAACATGCCATGCTATCCATTCGGGTCGAGACAAGTCAGCAATGGAGAATTTCAATGTCGGCTCACATGCGAGCTTTCGCCATGGTGTTTTCCTGGCGGCTCGGTGGCCGGCCGGCTGGCATGGGTCACCCTCGTGTTCAAGTGGGTCGTGGCTCGATGTTTGTGAAGGCAATCGCGGCTGCCATGTGTAAAGGGTTCGAATCAAAGTGGAATGAGGTAAGGGTGTATTTTGGCTCAAATTGGTCAAATGCATGGATCGGGCTAGGTGCACCTTCCCATGGCTAGTTCGGGCTGAAGATAAAGTGGTTTAGGTCAGCATAATTAGTGGGGAAGGGTCACCATCCAAGTACAATTAAGTTTAAGCAAGGTTTAGTGGAGTCATGGAAGTGGCTAATCCCTTTAAGGGAATATGGAAAGGGCCTCCTCCTCTTGCCATCTTGGGTATGGTGAGGTGAAAGTAGATCCCATGGCTCTCATGTGGCTCATGCATGGCTTCATGGCTCATCTTTCGCTTCGGGAAAAGTTTAGTCAACTTTCATGAGGAAGGATGTTGAAATTTTTGATGGATTTAAGGAGAATTGTCATAAGGCTTGATTTGGATTTATTTGGTGATAGATTTTAGAACTTAGGAAGTGTTTTAAATCAAAGGGATGATGAGAGGAATTGTCATGTGGGCTTTGTTATGGACTTTGGGCTTTTGAATTTGCCTTGGATAGGCTTTTAAGAAAGTGGGCCTTTGAATTTTAAAATGAATTTATGGATGGAATTTTAGTAAAGGCTTGGGCCAAATAATTGTTGAGTTTGGTTTAGGGATGTGTCATGAGTGGTTTGGAGTCAATTTGGTGTGATTTGGACTCGAATTGGTTTGAATTCTGGTTTAATCGTAAGTGGCCTATGTAGGTCAAATTGGGCTAACTTGGGCCAATGTTGGGCTAGAGTTGAAATTGATGTAAAATTAATGTTGGGAAATGTTTATGGGAGTGTTTCAAAGAGGTTTTGGCTTTGGTTGGGTTTTGATTTTGGGGTTCGGGCTCATTCTGGGTTAGGTTCGGGTTTAGGTCAAAATTGGGCCTTTTGATTTTGGGTTGAATTTGAGTGGGGTTTGGGTCTAAATTTTGGGCAAATCATGTTAGTGTTTTGTTTATGGGGATGTCAAGGAAGGTTTAGAAAAGATTTGGGGTTAATTGGAGTTGAATCGGGTGAGTTTGGGCTAAGTTCTGGGTCATGGGTCCAAATCGGGCTTTAAGGCCAAAAGTGAAATTGGATCCAAATGCCAATCAAATTGGGCTTGGATTTGGTCTAGATTGGTGTTAGGGATGTTGAATTGAAGTTTAGAATTGAATTGGACCAGAATTTGGGTCAATTGGGTAGGTTAGGTTCGACATCGGGTTCACTTTGGGTTAAAATGGGTCAAATTGGGGGTTTTGATAAAAGTAGGGTAAATTGACAAAATTGGCCCATGGTGTAGTTGAACAAAATGAAATTGGGAATATTTGGGATTTTCTGGAATTTTCTGGGAATTTTCTGAATTTTTGGATTTTTTGGCTAAGAGGGGTATTTTGGGTATTTGGAGGGTATTGGGAGGTATTTTTGGAATTTTTGATATTTTTGGGTATGGATGATCAATTTGAGTGATGTGGAAATGTTTGGGAATGATTTTGGAGAATTTTGGGTGATTTGGAAATTTTTGAGAAATTTGGGCTATTCAGTGCTTGTAGGTAAGCTAGTGTGTAGGGTCCCTGGGTCAAAAATCGAAAATTTGGAAAATTGAAGATCAGGTGGATGTAAGTGGAATGAAATCATTTTGGTTGAGCCATGAAGCCATATCAAGCCCACATGAGCCATGAAGGGACTCATTCGAGGCATTCACTATGTTGTTCCTAACCCTCTTAGCCAAGGGCTTAGGGGTTAAGGACCATCCATGTGAATCACCTACATGAGTCAGAGGTCAAGTCGGTATGGGTGTGTTTTTAGGAGGTGTATGAAAGTGTAGTGTGTAGGTGTAGTGTGTGTGCAAGTCAACCCTTCACTGCACTATGCCACCTGTGGCAGTCCTAAGGCCAAAGAGTCCTATAGAACTCATCCTTTAAACTTCCACATTCGATTTCAACCCTCTAGGTGATTAGGGGTCTACAACCAAGTTTCGTGGAGTTTGCAGGAGTTTAGAAGTGGTTTGAATTTCTAAAAGGTGGGTCCCAATTCTAATCCTCTAAGATAGTCAAAGGAAAAGCCTAAGGCTAGATCCTAAGCACTAAAGAGAAGAAGAGAAGACCTCATCAAAAATGAGGTCAACAAATGGACCCCCAATAGGTGTGGTGAGCTGACGGAGCACACCGCGCGTATCGGTGTTGACCGAAGCGATCAACAAAACCAACACAGATGTCCAAGTAACAAACTTAGGACGAAGTAGAAGAGTTTCACGCTGGGAGTGTCAAGTATATCTCTCGAACCGGAGATTCTCGAACTCTCGCCTGGGAAAGGAAAAGGAGGTGAATCCCAAATCACATGATTCTGGAGAATTTCGATTTAGATTTTATTTTGTTTCATGTTCAAGTCATGATGTGTGAGTTTAGATTTCAATTGGAGTTTTAATTTAGATCAAGTTCGTCAAGATTAATTTAAGGATTTGATTCGAAATGAAAATTGAATTTTGAAGTTTTAGATGTAACATCTTCAACCCCAAAAGAAGATCGAATCGATTGGATCGGATCATTACAATGAGGAAAGATCTCGCAGTAATGCGGTATCGGATGTAAAATCCTTAACCTCAAGAGTTCGATTTCGATGTATTTCAATGCGATAGGGAAAGAATCCTAAAGCAAATGCAGCTTCGATGTAAAATCCTCGACCCAAAAGTTCGATTTGATGTATTTCAAGTGCACAGGGAAAGAATCCTAAAGCAAGGTGTCTGGATGTAAAATCCTCGACCCAAAAGTTTGAATTTGATGTATTTCAAAGGCAATAGGGAAAGAATCCTAGAAAGATAGGCTCGATGTAAAATCCTCGACCCAAAAGTTCGAATTCGATGTATTTCAAAGGCAACAGGGAAAGAATCCTAAGCAAAGGCAGTCTTGGATGTAAAATCCTCGACCCAAAAGTTTGAATTTGATGTATTTCAAAGGCAATAGGAAAGAATCCTAAAGCAAAGGTAGCTTCGATGTAAAATCCTCGACCCAAAAGTTCGAATTTGATGTATTTCAAAGGCACAAAGGAAAGAATCCTAAAGCAGGCAGCATCGGATGTAAAATCCTCGACCCAAAAGTTCGAATTTGATGTATTTCAAAGGCAACAGGAAAGAATCCTAAAGCAAGGTACTGGATGTAAAATCCTCGACCCAAAAGTTTGAATTTGATGTATTTCAAAGGCAATAGGGAAAGAATCCTAAAGCAAGGTATCTGATGTAAAATCCTCGACCCAAAAGTTCGAATTTGATGTATTTCAAGTGCAATAGGGAAAGAATCCTAGCAGAGGTACTGATGTAAAATCCTCGACCCAAAAGTTTGAATTTGATGTATTTCAAAGGCAATAGGGAAAGAATCCTAAAGCAATGCGGTATCTGGATGTAAAATCCTCGACCTCAAAAAGTTCGAATTTGATGTATTTCAAAGGCAATAGGGAAAGAATCCTAAAGCAAGATACTGGATGTAAAATCCTCGACCCAAAAGTTCGAATTTGATCGAGGTTTGATGTGAGATCCGAAAGAACGAATTTGAGATTCGAAATTCGATCGAGATTTGATTTAAGATCCGGAAGATCGAATTCGAGATTCGATAGATCGAGATTTGATTTAAGATCCGGAAAGATCGAATTTGAGATTTGAAATTTGATCGAGATTCGATTTAAGATCCGGAAGATCGAATTCGAGATTTGATAGAGATTCGGAATCCGGAAAGATTGAATTTGAAATTTGGAAGGATGAGTTCGAACTCCGTTGAAATTCGATTTAAGATTTGATTTGAAATTTGAAGATCACATTCGAAATTTGATCGAGAATTCGATTTAACATTTATGTTGATTTTGTTTATCTTTTAATGATTCAAATTTTATTTTATCGTTTATTTAATGTTCATGTGAATTTGGTGTTTGTCATTTTTCTTTAGATTTTTTTTTTTTTAAGGAAAGTTTTCTTTTATTCTTTTTTTTTATTCCTTTTCTGTTCTTTGTTCGAAGTTCATTTAACTTTAACGGCGTTTCCCAATCAATTTGCACAAAAGAGGTGAAGGCCAAAAATGTGACATGGTCACTTTCATTCCAATCATGTAGAAGATACATCATACATCTCGATCCGGAATATATTTCATACAATCCATGTAAACTCAAAACGGATCGTGTATGATCTTCGTCGATCCATCCAAAGAAGCATCCGTCAAAAATCCATGTCCGAATAAGGGGTACATGGTCAATAACATCACCTTCCAAGCCATCCTCGGCAAGGATGCCGTATGGATGTACATCGGAGGTGTGATATTTTCCATGTAACTCACAAGCTCGTAAGGCCGGAGGCTCTCTAGCTCCGGGTCCGGCCGGAAATGGTAAGGTGTCTTCCCGTCGTCCATCCTTCCGAAAGTAACCGAGATCCGCTTCACCGGTACTCCCGGTATGCAATGCTTAGCGATATCCGCTCCGTTGCCCTTCAGCATCATGACTGGAACCTACCGTAAAGGTATCTTTACCGGCCCTCGGAACTCACCCGGGCCTCGCTATCCGGAGGTCGCATCCGAACATGATGTTACACTCGCTCAGAAAGAGACTCAGTGCAGTGGTCCGACAAAGTCGTGGTGATCTATGTGCGGGGGTATGCAATCACCCCGTTTCGTAGATGTTGATGATGCAGCTATCGGGTATGCAATCCGCCGCGCACTCCTCCATGTTATCAATCTCTTTACCATTCTCTTGATGACCAATGGCATCGGATCCACTCGCCCATGACCGAGTATTCCCGCGGGTTTCCTTCCCGTCCTCCGCAAAGTTGTAACAGCATCCACATCGTATCGTGATTCTTCCTTTCCCCGGCATCCATCTCCGGGTTCCGAGTATGTGTTTTCCTCAGCGGCCCGCTCGGCCCATTCTTTTCAAATCCCTGATGCAATCCACGATTCGTCGTCGTTCATACTCCGAGAATACGTCCGTATGTAGCTCGAGGCCCTCTAGTATATTGATTCTTCCGCCTCTAATTCTCTCGAAGTATTCAAAGGTTTTCTTTTCAACATTCCGCATTCTCTCCAGCTCGTATTCCGGAATGATCTCGCGGATGGCGAGGCCTCGGTGACATATCAGTGGAATATACGGTTCAATCCCTTCACGTTCTCCCCGCATACCTCGGCTCCTCGTGGATGATGCTCGTCGGACATCCCCCGGGTTGCTTCGCAACAAGGTCATGCATCACCGGTGGTTCTATCCGGTGGCGTGGTAGCCTTCTTTCTTCTCGATCTTCTGGAGATTTCCCCGGTTCTTTCGTCATCCTAGGAGCCGGCCTCCTTTCTTCAGTTCCCGGTGAACCGGTGTCCTCGAAGTGTATGCACCGACATTAGCAACCGTCTCGTCGCGCCGGTCCGCAGCCTAGTTTTGTTAACATCTTACGGATACGGCGATTCTTATTTCTTCGTTGCGTTGTCGCGAGAGTAGCTCTTCGAACTTCTTGAATCTCTCGCGGGCGCGCGCCGACAAGCTCCGCCTTCCGCCGTAGCGACTGCGTACTTCATTTTCTTATCTTCTTCAATGTTTGTCTTTCTTTTCTTGTTGCCGGATTGGTGGCTTGGGCCACCCACTTTCATCACCGTATGTCCGGCAGCTTCTTCTCGGTCAACCGGGACCCGGCCACTTTCCTCGTATCGTAGGCTCGCCGGTGCGAAATCCGAGTCAATCTCGATTATCGCTCCATCCTTCACCCTCTTTTCATCGAGTGCAAGGCTTACGCCATTCTTAAAGTTCAAGACCAACCGCCCGCTCGACATTTCCCCGCGAAAAGACAAGGAAAAGGATCGGGGGCCGTACTAAGAACAAGAACATTAAGAAAATGTTTATTAAAGACATTTTTTTTATTATTCTTATATTTTTAAACTTAACAGAATGAAGTGGGATAAGATCGTGAAAGAGATTTTGATTTGGAAAAGAAAACAAGGAAAACTTTATTATCGTGATTTTATTTATTTTAGCACATTTTTGTCATTTTTTGTTCTGACTCAATCATAAGTAATCACTTCACCCGTGCTTCTAGGGATGGAAAGTTCATTCCTTCGAAACATCAGTAGCGTAATACTTTTTCAAGTATCGTCCATTGATCGAAGCATATGTCGTTCTCCCCGGCAATTCACTAGCCGGTAGGAACCTCCCGAGTATACCGCTTCAACCACAAACGGTCCTTCCCAAGTGGGTTCAAATTTTCCTCCTATCTCGCGGTGTGCAAGAATAGGTCTCTTGAGAACGAGAACTAAATCACCAACTTTCAAGGTTCTTGGCGGACCGGCTTGTCATGGGCTCGAACCATCTTAGCTCGGTATAGTTCTAAATTCCGTTGCGCCGCAAGTCTTTTCCTTCCATGCTCTCTAATTCTTCGAGTCGTAATTTGGCGTTTTCTTCGTTGTGATTTTATTTGCAACTCGCAATTCCGAGTGAAGGAAGCCGAACCTCTAAAGGTAACATCGCTCGGACCCATACACCGCAGCGTAAGGTGTAGCTTGCGTAGGAGTTCGAAGGTTGTCCCAGTAGGCCCATAAGGCTTCTAACAACTTCTCGTGCCAATTTCTCTTATTATCGTCCAAGGTTTTCTTTAAGATTTGAACGAGAGTTTTATTAAAAGCCTCGCCGAGGCCGTTTGCTCTCGGGTAGTAAATTGTCGAATATCGCCGCCGATTCCGTGTCTCCCGACAAAATTGTTGATTTGTGTGCTTCGAATGCCGACCCATTATCCGAGATGATTCTCGCGCGGCACTCCGAAACGGTAAACAACTCGGTTCTTGAAAAATCGTAGTACGTGATGTGCTTTCACTTCTCTAAGTGGAACCGCCTCCGCCCACTTGGAAAAGTAATCCGTAGCCGCAAGAATGAAGCGATGTCCTTTTGAAGATGGTGGTTCTATCGGACCCACTATATCCGTGCCCCAACATTCAAATGGCCACGATGCAATTGTCGGATGTAGCACATTCTGGAGGTTGGTGCAGAACCACTCCGTGCACTCGGCATCGGTGACGCCTTCGGCGATTTTCATGCAATCGGTCATCATCGAGGGCCGTAGTACCCTAGTCTTTTAATTTTCATTTTCATCTTCGGACCCGACCGGTGAGCGCCACGCAGTCCCGAATGCACCTCCTTAACAATTTCACGGGCCTCGGACCCGCTTAGGCACCTTAGCCACATTCGATCAAAAGACCTTCGTATAATGTGTTGTTTATTAATGCGTAGGACAGCAGTTCTTTTCGATCCGATGGGCTAACGACCTATCGTCCGGTAGCTTTCCCGCTTCGGCAGTAATCCATCAATGGCTGTCGCCAATCTTCCGTGTTTTCTGTCACTGCTGCAATTGATTCTTTTTCCTTTTCTGATTTGTGTATCGTGTCTATGTCGAGCTGTGATAGGACCTGGCGTCCGTGAACTGACACTTCCACTGATTCATCTTGCAAACAGGCAAATTCTTTTGCGAGACGAGCTAGCGCATCCGCTAAAGCGTTTTCTTTTCTGGGAATTTTGTAGATCGTCACATTCGGAATTTGTTCCAACAGCTCGTATGGCATACCGGAAGTATTGCTCGAGTCTTGGTTTTAAAATTCCGTATCGTCCGGCGATCCGTTGAATGATTAACTCGTGAATCCCCGTAGATGTCGATGTCCGTTATCCCCATTCGAATGGTTAATTCCAATCCCGTTATGAGGGCTTCGTATTCCGCTTCGTTGTTCGTACACGGCTCCGTCAAGTGGTAGGAGTATCTTAACATCCCCCGCTCCGTGTTATAAAGATTAGCCCGATTCCCGCCTTACCGGCACTATCACTTGCGATTCTTCGTCTTTGTGTGCTGAAGATGCTCCGTCGAAATATAATTCCCAACGTCGATCATCAAGGTCTTCTAGGTTCATTATTTGTTCATCCGGCGATCGTCATCGAGAGGAGATTCGCCGACAAAGGGTGTGCCGCAAGGAAGTCTCGCTAAGACTTGTCCCTTTACGGCACGAAGAGGCACGAAAGTTATATCGAATTGCAATAATATCATCGACCATCCGGCAAGTCCGCCGGAAAGCGTCGGACGAGTCATCAAGTATCGCAATGGATTAAACTTCGAGATCAGGTTGACCTTATGAGAAAGCATGTAATGCCCGAGCTTTCGAGCGGCGAAGATCGTGGCCAAACAATGCTTTTCAATTGCGGGATACCTTATTTCCGTCGGCAAGTAAACGACGGCTTAGGTAATAAAGAGCATTTTCTTTACCCTCATCATCGACTCTGCCAACGTGGCTCCGAGAGAGTCGTCTAAAGCCGCGGTATAAAGTATTAGCGGTCTACCCGAGATCGGGGTCGCTAAGACAGAGAGGTGTCATTAAATATTGTTTAATGTCCTCGAAGGCCCTCTCGGCATTTCTCTTCCCAAATAAATTTGGCGTCCTTTTTAACTAGTGCCGAGAAAGGCCGACACCTACTCGACGAGTTCGAGATAAAGCGTCGAAGATATGCCACTTCCTCGAAAAGATCGTAGTTGTTTTAAGGTTTTGGGAGGCGGCATTTCTAAGATGGCTTTAATCTTCTCCGGTCGATTTCAATTCCACGATGTCGGACAACGAATCCTAAGAATTTCCCGAGGTGACGCCGAAGGCGCATTTTAAGGGATTCATCTTAAGGTTAAATTGTCTTAATCGTTCGAAAACAATTCTCAAATCATACAAGTGGTTTGTCCTTTACTTTGCTTTCGATGACCACATCGTCCACGTAGCATTCGACTCGATTATGGATGAGATCATCAAAAATTCTTGTCATCGCTCTCTGGTAGGTCGCTCCGCGTTCTTCAATCCGAATGGCATCACCGTGTAAGCAATATACTCCGATCGGCGTTCCGAATGCCGTAAGTTTTTCATCTTCTCGGAGCCATTTTTATCCGGTTGTATCCCGAAGATCCATCCATGAATGAGAATATTTCATGTGTCGAAGCAATGTCGATCATTAATTCCGGGATCGGTAGAGGGAATTCATCTTTCGGGCATGCCTTGTTTAAATCTCTCGAAATCCACACAAATTCCGATCCGACCATTCTTCTTCCCGACCGGTACCACGTTGGCTAACCAAGTCGGGTATTGTTCTTCACGGACAAATTTAGCGTCTATTAGCTTTTTAACTTCGGCTATGACTTGTTGTTCGATTTCTAGACGCATTCTTCCGGGACCTCGTCCGACCGGGACGGAAGTAGGATCCACTCCTAGCTTATGGATCGCGACCTCTGGAGCTAATCCCGGCATCTCATCGTAGCTCCAAGCAAAACAGTCTTTAAATTCCATTAATAACTTGATTATTTCTTCCGAGTCTTCTTTATCGAGTAAGGAGCTAACAAAGGTAGGTCTAGGTTCTTCGCTAGTACCTAAGTTAACTTCCGTTAACTCATCTATCAGTAGATTTGATTTCTTCTTCGAATTCTGGTGGAGCGTCTCCAATTTGTAAATCTTCGAGTTCTTCCGTAGTTTCCATGCAGCTTTCATTAGATTCGCAAGTGACAACCAAGCAAAATTCGCATCGTCAACCGATCCTACCGTGCCGAATCCGAGACCATGTTTCGAGTCGAGTGACGACCGGAGTTATTCCATAAATTTTCAAAACGTTGTGATCGACCTTTCGTCCATTGTCGAGGTAAGAAACCACGCCGAATTAAATTTCGAACACAGGAGAGTACCACTCAAAAGGCAATTCCATTAATTCCGATGAAGTAGCATCTTCAAGTTGTACATTATTTTCAGCTTTGGAGGAAGAAGCACCACGGTAGAATTTGATGGGTTTTGCACCACCGCTACGTACCTCTTCGACCTCCATACCCTCAATCTTATTAGAATGGATCGGGGTCGTGGTCATAGTATGTACATAGTGGTTAATCTTCTCGTACATCGATTTATATTCTTCGTTTCTTTCATCTTCGAGAGGGATTTTCGAATTGCGGCTTCTTCCGACTTATTGTCGCTGCTTCTTGTTTGATTTCTTTTTCTTCTTCGAACTATCTTCCCAATCGACATTAATGGTCGGTTTCCTCTCGTCCAATCGTCCTAACGTCTCTACCACGACCTCGTCCCCGCCTCGACCTCGGATGCGAGTCGTGGAGAAACCTTCACCATCTCGCCGTAAGGGAGTGGTGAGTGATCGTTGGACTAGAACTTCAGTGTTCTTCGTTGTCCCGAACTTTCTTTGCTTCATTTGTTATGGTATCTCCGGAGAAGATCGTTTTCTTCGTGGTGCATAATAAGCCGCATCCTCGTGGATTCCAATTTCATGTACGGAGAATGGTCGTAAGTCACCTTTGATGCACTCGTTCCCCTCCATCGTAGTATTCGATGCACCGATGTAGAGATGATGGTACCATCCTCGTTTTCATGTATCCATGGTCGGCCCAAGCAGAGCGTTGAACGATGTTTCGAATCAATTATGTGAAATTTCGCGGTTGTCTTTGCTAAGTCACCGGTCTTCATCTAGCAGTGTTATCGAGCCGAGGGCTCTTTCTCCTTTCTCGGTCGAATCCTCTTAATAACATTTTGTCCGCTTCGAGCTCGCGGGCATCAATTTCCAAGTATGCTAGCGTTCGAAGATTCATTATATTGATCGATGCTCCCGGATCCACCAATACTCGGAGAGTGTAAATTTTCCGATCAGTAATCGAAATGTACAATGGTCGGTCGTGATCTCGCCGTCCCAAGTAGTAGGTCGTCGTCCGTGAAGGTAACACCTCGTTGTTCCTTTAACGAGCAAACCTCATCTAAGGAATCTCCGGCCATTCGAGCTAAGCAAATTTCCGGATCAAGCAAGGCCTCGATCGAGCTTCTCTCATCTCCTTCGATAAGATGAGAGCATCGTAAATGCTCGCTTGGCCGGTAGTTTCCTAAGATGGGCTAGCACGTTGTAGTCCACTTTGTTTTCATGTGTCTCTCGCTTCTTCTCGAATGGGTATTTCTTCCGCCGGGGTTGGTTCTTCCCGAACAACCACCGCTTTCCTTTCGTCTTTTGGACCCATTCTCGGAGGTAGAACTTTTCCACTTCTTAAGCTGACTTCCGTAATTTCCTCCGAATCTATTGTCGAGCTCGCCGGTGTCTCTTCTGAATCGGAATGACAGTGCTCTTCCGGATTAGCTTCGCAGTCCGAAGGCTCTAACTCTATCGTGACCGGAGCTCCTCGAAACTCGCAGACAGATTCGTTGCTTCGTCGAACTCTCGTAGCCTCCTCGATGGATGTCTTCTTCATTATTTTGCTCGTCGAGATCGTGTATGATTCGAGAATTGTCGTTGGTATCGAAATCGATATCCGGATTATCGTTAGTTACGTAATCGTTAGAAACAGATCAAAACGTAGCCAACGCCATCACCCTTATCATTATATGATCCCACCGAAGTGAGCAGATAATCATACGTAGTCGGGGTTCGAGGGATTTCTCCCCCGAATCGGAAACAACTATCCTAGGATAAGCAGCCCCTAGTCTAGCCTTAGGTGTCTCGGCCTTCTCTTCTTCGTCAATTTTCTTCTTCTCTTCAATCGTCTCCTCGTTGAGGTGGTTCTTCTATCGCAAGTGATAAGACGGCTTAACAGTGTTTCAAACTCCGAATCGAAGCTCGCACCGAAGCGGCTCGGATGCCGTCTAAAATCTTTTCGAAGACCTCGTCCAAGCGGTAGTCCATCCATCGTCAGCCGTATAGGGATCTATCGGAATGATGGGATCGGCCGAGACAACATCGACGGAACCTCCTTTCGGGGTTCCTTCATGTACTCCTTCGAGATCGTTATATTCCCTTTCCGCAGGTTGTCATCGAGCCAACTTTTCGAAGGTAATGCAATCTTCTATTTTGTGCCCAAGCATCCGGTGGTAAGGGCAAAAGTTGGGATCACCTTTCTTGTTGACTTCCTCTCGGTCTCTTAGGCTCGTGCAGCTGGAAATCCGGAGTCTTCATCGAACTACGGAACATTTTCAAGCATCGCTTCATTCTCGAACGGATATTCTCTCGCTCAAAAGCTCTCTTAATGTACGTTGCGGACGAGGTGGTTGTTCATACTCGCGGAGATGACTCGATAGCCGGGCCGGGGTTGCTCGGTAATTCCGTTGTGGTTGCCGCGCCGTTCGGTGGTATTTGCAGTCGGCTGCTTGCCTTTGTCAACCGCCGCAACGATCCCGGATTTCTTTTCAAAAGTCTTTACAGTGCTTTTGTTTATCCGTTTTGTCGGTGAAACTTAATTGCTTCGCCTCTTCTTGCAAGCTTCCGGCCTTGCTTAACAACTTCTCGAAAGTCTTAATAGTAAATCCCTCGAGGAGAAGTGCTATCGGCCATGGATGCTTTTTAGTAAAATGCCGATCGCATGTCGTTTCGTTAGCACTGTGGTTCACACTTCATGCTTAAGTTCCTCCATCGAAGTATGTAATCCACCAAAGTTTCATTCGGCTTTCGTTTCTCTACCACTAAATCACCTATAGTGATGTGGTGCCGAGCTCCGCAAATCGCTCGATGAAGAGGTTCTCTAGCCTCGAGAACGTCTTCACCGAACCATTTGGTACTCCGCATACCCGCCGAAGGCGATTCCCGACGTACCGCCGACGAACCGTCGGAAGAGTAATGCATCGCTCCCGCCGGCATTGCAACAACCGGCACGAAAGTGTGCCACATGCCGTCGAGGGTTCCCGGCTCCGTCGAAGGTCTTCGAACGCGAGGTGGTACGAAGCCTTTCGGTATCGGACGGCGTCGAACCCTTCTCGGGTAAGGTCTACCCGTCCGAATGGATGTCCCGCTCTTCGATTGTGCTAAGGCTTCTCGCACTCGCCGTTCCACTAAGTTCTTGATATCCTTTTCAGGAATCATACTTCGTGTTGTATCCTTTTTCACCGATCATCCCCATCGACGGACGTAATCTCCTTTCCTCCGTCTACAATGTGAATGACCTCCCGGGGTGTCTCTCTATGTGGTTGTACTTCGACTGCGGAGAGTGGCCAGAGCTACGGCCATCTCTTCCATCCTTTTCGCCATTCGAGCGATCGTGTCATCTTTCTCCCGAAGCCGCCTTCTCATTAGCTCCGCTCCTCTCTTTCTGCGGTCGCAGGGAGCACCTCGCGAAGCCGATGAAGCTCGTGTCTCAACCATGTTGATTTCTGCGTACTCGTCGTCCATGAATTCCGATGAATCAATCTCGTCTCCGAACTTTTCTTCTCTTTCTTTTGCCAATCGTCGGATATCGGTTCTCAACTTTTCCATGGCATCTTCTAGCGGGGCTTTCTGTGTGTTGTCGGCATATTTTTAGGTTGTGTGTTTTATTTAAAAAAGGGGTCGCCTAACAGAAGTTGTCGGCGAACTTTTAATTTAATTTAAATAAATAATTTGAAATAAGTAGTATTTGATTTTTGAAAATAATTTTAAATTTGAAGATTTTAAGATATGAAATCAAACCGATCTCACATCCCAAATAGTTTATATAAACGAGCACCGCACCGCAAACCGTGTATCTATCCCTAAGGATAGTACACAATCGCTCGATGGTGGGGCTCTGCTAAATAAACTAGAAGATTTGTGACATCCGTTTGGTCTCGCGAACCAATTTTATAAGCCGACAAATTCCCCGCTTAATATGAAAACATTAAACAGGGTTTATATTACTCGGGTTCTTTAAAATTCCTATAAGGGCAAGCCCCTATAGTTAATTACATCTTAAGTGACGGAATCACCTAAGAAAACTCTCGATAATAATCAATAATTCTGCTCTCAAGAATTTCAAAGTTTAAGTTTTCAAGGGATTGAATTTTGGAATTTCAAAAGGGATTGGATCAAGTTTGGAACATTTTTTATTTTGGAAATTCAAAGGAAGAAAAGTAGGAGAAATTACGGATTCGAAGCGGACTTCGGTAATTTCCCGACTATCCTATTGTTTGGCTTGGATTTAGGAAAGTCCTAACGTTCATTTAATGTTTTAATCTCGCCAATTTTAGTTAATTATGGCTTATATTTATATGATGTAATCATACAAATCGCCTGGAAGATATGAGGGTTTATGTCGTATCGGACGACTACCTCGGAATCCTAAGACCGGTTAGGGCTTAATTTGCAATGCAAATGCCTAACGAAGAGTCGAGGATTTATGTCGCACTAGTGCAAACTACCTCGAAGTCCTATGGTTTTCGTTGTTTAATTCTAGGAAAGTTTTGTTGATGTCGACACGAGTTTTGCCGACGACGATGGTCGTGTTGCCCACCATGCTCCGAGCTCCTTGTTGTTGCAGAGGTTTAGTTGTAGAAGTCATAAATCAAGAGATGAGAGAAGTGTTTGGTTTAGAGAAGTCTTAATTTCCAAGTGTTCTTTATGTTTTAATTAAAACAGATCTTAAAGTTGATTAAACGTAACCGATTAAGATCCCACGGTTCCGTCATCCCGGCACCGTTATTTTCATCGAATTCACTTAGTCCAGTATGAATTTGCTAAACTCAACTAAATGAGTTCCGCACTTTCATTTAGACCGTGGGAAATCCCGTTAAGCAACACGCGGGTTACATCATCCGAGGTATTCCCGATCATTCAACGAGACGTTTTAATTTAGTTGTAGTTGTAGTTTTGTTGTTCCGTTTCGTGATTAAATTTTGAGTTGTCTTATATTTTGAAATGTTGTGGAGGTGAATTTTATCTTGTAGTGTCTTTTAATTTAGTTATGGGTTTCAGCTTTGGTTTCGTCCTAAAGGTGTAGGTTTTCATGCAACTGATTGTTTTATCATGCAAGAAAAATAAAGTGCGATTCGCAATTAAATAAATTGCAAGAAAATAAATTGCAATAAAATAAAAGCGTACCCGGAGGGTCTTCCCGTCATCCCAAGCCGCACTTAAAACACAATTAGAATATTTAAGCAAGTTCCTAGTAAAGCTAAGGGAAAGATTTATGGTTTTCTACCAAGTTCCTAATCCTATACCTAGTCATTTCCTATGACGTCTAGTGTTCTCGTGTTTTTAGTTCGAGGACGATTTTCTTCATCAAAGAATAACTAAGTTCAATCGTTCTTATAAATGTCCTATCATATCGAGGAAGTGCTTAGGAAGGATCCCAAACATCTTTTCAATATTTCTAGGATTGTTTTAAGTCCAAGAGAATTTAATTATGTAAATGAATCGATCGTCCGAGGTTTTCAAATTTTATTAACTTCGTCAAATGAACTATGACATTCGAATATCCTATAAGTGAAGTAACATTTCATTTTATATTCTCGTTTAGGAGTTATGATAACTAAAGCTCTTCGAGGGTAAATTGGTGTTCAAATGGTTCGTGATTCAAATTTAAGTTCAGATTAATGATTTAAGTTCGGAATAGTTGTTCAAGTTATTTTAGATTTATTTTGAGTTCCTTATGTCTTAGGTGATGTTATTTAATTCAACTTAATTCAATTTAATTTAATTTTAATTTAATTTAATTTAATTTAGTTATTCGATTTGATTTAATTTAATTCAATTTAATTTGATTTGATTTAATTTTAATTTAATTTAATTTAATTTAATTTAATTTAATTTAATTTAATTTAATTTAATTTATTTAATTTAATTTAATTTAATTTAATTTAATTTAATTTATTTTAATTTATTTATTTAATTTTATTTAATTTAATTTAATTCTATTTATTTAATTTAATTTATTTAATTCAACTTTTAATCTTAATTTAATTTAATTTAATTTTAATTTAATTTACTTAATTTAATTTAATTTTTAATTTAATTTAATTTAATTTTTAATTGAAATTTTTGAAAGAGTTTAATGATTTAATTTTAGTTTAATGATTAAGTCTTTTAATATTTTAAATTTGAGTTATTATTTTAATTAAGAGTTGAATATTAATGAGATGATTAATTTAGGGATTTTTAAATTAAAGAATAAATCTCTTCCTAATAATATCCCTATTTTAATAATTCCAATTTTATTATTCTTCCAAATTTAATCAATTATTTAATTAATGTTTAATCATTTTAAATTGCTTAATGGGTTTCTACCCTTTAATTATTTAAATTTCAATCATCCAAATCAGATTAGGATCAAATATTTTACTTGTTAAAAAAAAAATTTATTAAACCTAAAGTTTTAATTAAGGGTTAAAATTTAATTACCATTTTTGCCCTTTAAGCTTAATAATTTTATAACTCACTAAATTGAATTCAAATGAACTTGAAATTTTTATGTGACTTCACTCATATGTCAATAAAGACATGAGAGGAGAAAATATGATTTTTCTGTATTTAATTTATTTATATAATTATTTTTAGTAGAAAATAGAGATTTTCAAGGAAAATTTGATAACATGACCAAAGGAAAGTTTCTGTCCTTAAGAAAATTAGGGGACATTCCTAATGACCAGAGGACCACTTGGACCAAAATTTGTGATTTTTTGAATTATATTTTATTTATTAGAATTATTTTAAGTTCTGGAGTATTAATTAATTTAAAAATAGAATACAAGTTGAAAAATGAATTTTATAATTTTTAAAATTCTCTCTGATATCAAGGATTCCAGAGAACCAAACTTTACAATTTTCTGATTTTTCTATGATTTATTACAATTATTTTAGTGAAAATGCTAGAAAATACATTTTTTTAATTTTAAAATTACCCTAGAGCTTTAAAATTTAATATCTCACTAAATAGACCTTAGAAAAATATGGGGTTTGTTCCTAAGTGATTAAAATTCAAAATGTGACATTTTGGTGAATTTTATTATTTTTGTGATTTTTATTATTTTTTAATTATTAAAAATATTAAAATAATATTAAAAATCAACTTTTTTAGAAAATTGAAATTTTAATTTTCTTAAACTCCCCTGATATCAGAGAGACTCCAAAACCAATTTGGTAAATTTTTGAAAGATATTTTGAAAGTTATGAATTTTTAAAGTTTAAAATGACTAAGCTGGCTTAATCAACCCAATTAGTAGGCTAAACAAGTCCAATCGACCTCAAATTTTTATGGTGGGTTCCTCTGATCCTAAAGGTCAGTGGAGAATTGATTTCAAGTCAATTTGATTTATGGTTAACTCTAATTAATTAGAGACCTATTTTGGGTGTTTAAGCCAATTAGGGTTAATCTGAGTGAATTAACTCAAATCCTATTTTTCCTAGTGGTTCTCTCGGTCATAAGGAACATCACCAAATTTTCCTAGAATTTATTTCACAACATGCTAATTTATTGAAATTAAAATACTCAAAACAGACGACATGCATTTGAAAAATCAATAACTCTTCATAGAGGTGGCCTCTCGACTTTGGAAAATTCGTGGAATGTTCCCAAGTTCGAGGCTTCAAAAGCCCTATAGTCTCATGCCATGGTGAATTGTGTGACATGCATGGAGAATTAAATACAATGCAGAGAGTAAATAAATTAATTAAAAATAAAATACTTAGACAAAATTAATTAATTTCTTTTCCACATTATTCTCCTCTCGTTCACCGAGCAAGAGGGTATTTTTATTTTATTTTTCCGATTTTCCTACACAAAGATATGAATTTTCAAAGTTCGGGAATTAAATAAATCAGAAAATACCCTATTTTTCTATTTATCCGAGTCGGCGCCGCGTCAACCTTAGCCTCTCCGAAGCGGTACGTGTCGCGCTGCGATTGGGCGCCGCCATCCGAGCCGCCCGTCCCGGACCCGCAGCTCATGTAACATTCTCTCGGTCCGGCGCAATCCGATCCGTCCGCTCGATACACGCGCGATCCAACGGCTCCCGGTCATCGTCTACGACCGGTGTGCACCCGTGACCGTCAACCTTCTAACCCTAATTTCTCACTCGATTCTCAATGGATTTTCGTGTTCTTATGCTTCTATGGATTCGTCTCAAGAGACGAACACATCCATACGTGTAAACATGCATCGAAATTTACTCAAATGAAATGGAGAATCTCCGTAAGCTCGGGAAGAAGAATGAGTTCATACCTTTGCTCGCAGAAGTGAAGCTTCGATCCGAGAGTTGTCGCACCTTCGATCGGATCCTAAGCAAGCTCCGCATGAAGTCTCCCGGTCTCAGTGAATTGTCTAGGTTGGACTTCGACCACGCTCGATCACAAAGCTTCGGAGTCCTGAGCAACCGGGTGGCCCGGAGATGGGGCTTTTGTCGGCGGACACCTTCCTCGTCCGGTGAAGGTGTAGGACCAATCAATTTGGGGATTGGTTTACCGCGGAGAAGTGTCCCGGTTTTCGGTGGAATTTCAACTCCGAAATCGAGCTCGCAGAGAAGAAATGGCAGGGGATCTCACCTGGGATCAAGTGCTCGTGTATGGGGAGGAGTCCGGAACAATTTTGCGCAGTTTTGGCAAGGTTTGTGCAACTCTTCTTCTATGGCCGAGAGGGGGTGGTGTTTAAATAGCATGGCTCGAGGCTCTCCTGTGGGGGTTTAATGGTCGGGATCACCGCCTCGGTGAGGAGAAGAACATACCGCAATGGCCATTCGGAGTGAGGCAGCCAAGAAGGTGGAATTCCAAAATTCGGCTCCTCCCAAGGTCTCGGCCATGGTGTTTTCCGGCGACCTGTGCGGGCCGGCCGGCAGTGCATGGGTCACTCTCGTGTCCAGGTGGGTCGTGGCTCGAGGCTTAGTGCAATCAATCGGGCCTTGCCATGTGTAAAGGGTTCGAATCAAAATGGCATGAGGAGGTGGCTTCTTTTGCACTTCAGTTTGGTCAACCCATTGAAAATGGGCTTGGTTCACCTCTCCATGGTTGATTTGGCCGAGGGAGGATCAGGTAAATCAGCTAGATAAGGGTGGAAAGGTCACCATCCATGAATATTTCGATTAATCATGGATTAAGGTGAAGCATTAAAAGGGTTAAAACCTTTTAAGGGGGCTTAAAAGAGGCTCCTCCTTTTGCCATTAATGGCTTCGATCACATGTCAAACCTTCCATGGCTTCATGTGGCTTGTCTCATGGCTTGCATTTGGCTCCATTTGGCTTAGGAAAAGTTTAACTAATTTCATGGAAATAGGATTTAGGAATTTTGGTACTTTGGTGGAGAATTTTCATGAAGCTTGATTTGGAATGGCTTAATGATGATTTTAGGACTTAGGTATTGAGTTTAATTGAAAGTATGATGAGGGGAAATGTCATGTGGGCTTTAGGATGATTTGGGCTCATTGAAATGGTTTTAGATCGGCTTTTAAAATGGTTTAGGAAAGTGGGCTTTTGAATTTTAAAATGGATTTTGGGATGAAATTTTGTAAAGGCTTGGGCCAAATAATTGTCGAGTTTGGTTTAGGGATGCTTCATGAGTGGTTTGAAACAAGTTTGAGGTGATTTGGGCTTGAATCGGGTCGGATACGGCCTTTTTGGTAAAGTGGCTAAGGTGGGCCAAAATGGGCTACCATGGGCCAAAGTTGGGCTAGAGTTGAAATTGATGTAAAATTAATGTTGGGAAATGTTTATGGGAGTGTTTCAAAGAGGTTTTGGCTTTGGTTAGGTTTTGATTTTGGGATTCGGGCTCATTCTGGGCTAGGTTTAAGTTTAGGTCAAAATTGGGCTTTTTGATTTTGGGGTTGAATTCGAGTGGGGTTTGGGTCTAAATTTTGGGCAAATCATGTTAGTGTTTTGTTTATGGGGATGTTAAGGAAGGTTTGGAAAAGATTTGAGGTTAATTGAGTTGAATTGGGTGAGTTCGGGTTAGGTTTCAGTCATAGGTCCAAATCGGGCTTTAAGGCCAAAAGTGAAATCGATCCCAATGCCACTCAAATTGGGCTTGGATTGGGTCTAGATTGGTGTTGGGGATGTTGAATTGAAGTTTAGAATTGAATTGGACCAGAATTTGGGTCAATTGGGTGGGTTAGGTTCGACATCGGGTTTACTTTTGGGTTAAAATGGGTCAAATTGGGGGTTTTGATAAAAGTGGGGTAAATTGACAAAATTGGCCTATGGTGTAGTTGAACAAAATGAAATTGGGAATATTTGGGATTTTCTGGAATTTTCTGGGAATTTTCTGAATTTTTGGATTTTTGGGTCAAGAGGGGTATTTTGGGTATTTGAAAGGTATTGGGGGTATTTTGGAATTTTTGGCATTTTTGGGTATGGATGATCAATTTAAGTGGTGTGGAAATGTTTGGGATTGATTTTGGAGAGTTTTGGGTAATTTGGAAATTTTCGAGAAATTCGGGTATTCAGTGGCATTTGCAGTAGGTTAGCAGTGTGTAGGGTCCCGGGGTTAAAAATCGAAAATTTGGAAAATCGAAGATCGGGTGGATGTAAGTGGAATACAACCATTTTGGTTGAGCCATGAAGCCATATCAAGCCCACATGAGCCATGAAGGGACTCATCTCGAGGCATTCACTATGTTGTTCCTAACCCTCTTACCAAGGGCTTAGGGGTTAGCGACCATCCATGTGAATCACCTACATGAGTCGAGAGGTCAAGTTGGCTAAGGGTGTGTTTTTAGGAGGTGTATGGAAGTGTAGTGTGTGTGTAGTGTATGTGTAAGTCGGCCCCTCACCAAACCAAGCCACCTGTAAGGGCCCTAAGTGCCAAAGAGTCCTATAGAACTCATCCTTTAAACTTCCATATTCGATTTCAACCCTCTATGTGATTAGGGGTTTACAACAAGTTTGTGGAGTTTGCAGGGAGTTAAGAAGTGGTTTGAATTTCTAAAAGGTGGGTCCCAATTCTAATCCTCTAAGATAGTCAAAGGAAAAGCCTAAGGCTAGATCCTAAGTACTAAAGAGAAGAAGAGAAGACCTCATCAAAAATGAGGTCAACAAATGGACCCCCAATAGGTGTGGTGAGCCGACTGAGCACACCGCGCGTATCGGTGTTGACCGAAGCGATCAACAAACCAACACGTATGTCCAAGTGACAAACTTAGGACGAAGTAGAGAATTTCCGACGGGGAGTGTCAAGTATATCTCCGGAACCGGAGATTCTCGAACTCTCGCCTGGGGAAAGGAAAAGGAGGTGAATCCCAAATCACATGATCCGGGAGAATTTCGATTTAGATTTTATTTTGTTCCATGTTCAAGTCGTGATGTGTGAGTTTAGATTTCAATTTGGAGTTTCAATTTAGATCGAAGTTTGTCAAGATTAATTTGAAGGAATTTGATTTGAAATGAAAATTGGAGTTTTGAGGTTTTAGATGCAACACCTTCAACCCCAAAAGAAGATCGAATCGATTGGATTGGATCATTACAACGAGGAAAGATCTCGCAGTAATGCGGTATCGGATGTAAAATCCTTAACCTCAAGAGTTTGATTTTGATGTATTTCATTGCGATAGTGGAAAAGATCCTAAAGCAATACAGTTTCGGATGTAAAATCCTCGACCCAAAAGTTTGAATTTGATGTATTTCAGTTGCACAGGAAAGAATCCTAAAGCAAAGGCAGTCTCGGATGTAGAATCCTCGACCCAAAGGTTTGAATTTGATGTATTTCAGATGCGATAGGAAAAGAATCCTAAAGCAAGTGGGCCTTGGATGTAGAATCCTCGACCCAAAAGTTTGAATTTGATGTATTTCAAGGCGATAGGAAAAGAATCCTAAAGCAGGCAGTCTGGATGTAGAATCCTCGACCCGAAGTTTGAATTTGATGTATTTCAAGTGCAACAGGAAGAGAATCCTAGCAAAGGTAGCTTGGATGTAGAATCCTCGACCCAAAAGTTCGAATTTGATGTATTTCAGTGCAGTAGAAGAGAATCCTAAAGCAAGGCAGTCTTGATGTAAAATCCTCGACCCAAAAGTTTGAATTCGATGTATTTCACAGTGCAATAGGAAGAGAATCCTAGCAAAGGCGATCTTGGATGTAAAATCCTCGACCCAAAAGTTCGAATTTGATGTATTTCAAGGCAATAGGAAGAGAATCCTAAAGCAAAGGTACTGGATGTAAAATCCTCGACCCAAAAGTTTGAATTCGATGTATTTCAAAGGCAATAGGAAGAGAATCCTAAAGCAAGGCAGTATTGGATATAAAATCCTCGACCCAAAGGTTTGAATTTGATGTATTTCAAAGGCAATAGGAAGAGAATCCTAGCGAAGGCAGTCTTGGATGTAAAATCCTCGACCCAAAAGTTCGAATTTGATGTATTTCAAAGGCAATAGGAAGAGAATCCTAAAGCAAAGGCAGCTTGGATGTAAAATCCTCGACCCAAAAGTTTGAATTTGATGTATTTCAAGGTGCAATAGGGAAAGAATCCTAAAGCAAAGGTAGCTTGGATGTAAAATCCTCGACCCAAAAGTTTCGAATTCGATGTATTTCAGCGCAATAGGAAAGAATCCTAAAGCAAGGCAGGTCTTGATGTAAAATCCTCGACCCAAAAGTTTGAATTTGATGTATTTCAAGGCAATAGGAAGAGAATCCTAAAGCAAATGCAGTACTTGGATATAAAATCCTCGACCCAAAGGTTTGAATTGATGTATTTCAAAGGCAATAGAAGAGAATCCTAAAGCAATGGTACTTGGATGTAAAATCCTCGACCCAAAAGTTTGAATTTGATGTATTTCGAAGGCAATAGGAAGAGAATCCTAAAGCGAAGCGATCTCGGATGTAAAATCCTCGACCCAAAAGTTTGAATTTGATGTATTTCAGATGCAACAGGAAGAGAATCCTAAAGCAGATGCGAGTCTCGGATGTAAAATCCTCGACCCAAGAGTTTGAATTTGATGTATTTCGGTCGACAGGAAGAGAATCCTAAAGTGAGGCAGATCTCGAATGTAAAATCCTCGACCCAAGAGTTTGAATTTGATGTATTTCAGTGCGACAGAAGAGAATCCTGAAAGCACGATGCGATCTTGGATGTAAAATCCTCGACCCAAGAGTTTGAATTTGATGTATTTCTACGGTAGAGAAGAGAATCCTAAACGGTATGTGATCTTGGATGTAAAATCCTCGACCCAAGAGTTTGATTTTGATGTATTTCAAGGTCTAATAGGAAGAGAATCCTAAAGTGATGCGATCTCGGATGTAAAATCCTCGACCCAAGAGTTCAATTTGATGTATTTCAGTGCGACAGGAAGAGAATCTCAGCAGAGCGGTCTTGGATGTAAAATCCTCGACCCAAAAGTTTGAATTTGATGTATTTCAGAGGCAATGGGAAAGAATCCTAAACGGTCAGATCTTGGACGTAAAATCCTCGACCCAAAAGTTTGAATTCGATCGAGGTTCGATGTGAGATCCGGAAAGATCGAATTCGAGATTTGAAATTCGGTCGAGATTTGATTTAAGATCCGGAAGATCGAATTCGAGATTCGAAATTGGATCGAGATTCGATTTAGGATCCGGAAGATCGAATTTGAGATTCGATAGTAGATTTGGAATCCGGAAAGATTGAATTTGAAATTTGGAAGGATGAGTTTGAACTCGGTTGAAATTTGATTTAAGATTCGATTTGAAATTTGGAAGATCACATTTGAAATTTGTTTGAGAATTTGATTTAACATTTATGTTGATTTTGTTTATCTTTTAACGATTCAAATTTTGTTTTATCATTTATTTAATGTTCATGTGAATTTGGTGTTTGTCCTTTTGACGACGGTGGTTCTATTGGACCCACTATATCTGTGCCCCAACATTCAAATGGCCACGATGCAATTGTCGGATGTAGCACATTTGGAGGTTGGTGTAGAACCACTCCGTGCACTCGGCACCGATGACGCCTTCGGCGATTTTCATGCAGATCGGTCATCATCGAGGGCCGATAGTATCCTAGTCTTTTAATTTTCATTTTCATCCTCGGACCCGACCGGTGAGCGCCACGCAGTCCCGAATGTACCTCTTTAACAATTTCACGGGCCTCGGACCCGCTTAGGCACCTTAGCCACATTTGATCAAAAGACCTTCCGTATAATGTATTGTTTACTAATGCGTAGGACAGAGTTCTTTTCGATCCGATGGAGCTAACGACCTATCCTCCGGTAGTTTTCCGTTTCGTGTGTAATCCATCAATGGTCGTCGCCAATCTTCCGTGTTTTCTCGTCACCGTTGCAACCGATCCTTTTTCCTTTTCCGATTTGTGTATCGTGTCTATGTCAAGCCGTGATAGGACCCGACGTCCGTGAACCGACACTTCCACCGATTCATCTTGCAAACGAGCAAATTCTTTTGCGAGACGAGCTAGCAGCATCCGCTAAAGCGTTTTCTTTTCTCTGGGAATTTTGTAAATTGTCACATTCGGAATTTGTTCCAATAACTCGTATGGCATACTCGGAAGTATTGCTCGAGTCTTGGTTTTAAAATTCGTATCGTCCGGCGATCCGTTGAATGATCAACCGTGAATCCCTCGTAGATGTTGATGTCCGTTATCCCCATTCGAATGGTTAATTCCAGTCCCGTTATGAGGGCTTCGTATTCCGCTTCGTTGTTTCGTACACGGCTCGTCAAGTGGTAGGAGTATCTTAACATCCCCCGCTCCGGTGTTATAAAGATTAGCCCGATTCCCGCCTTCACCGGCACTATCACTTGCGATTCTTCGTCTTTGTGCGCCGAAGATGCTCCGTCGAAATATAATTCCCAACGTCGATCATCAAGGTCTTCTAGGTTCATTATTTGTTCATCCGGCAGATCGTCATCGAGAGGAGATTCTGCCGCAAAGGGTGTGCCGCGAGGAAGTCCGCTAAGACTTGTCCCTTTACGGCACGAAGAGGCACGAAAGTTATATCGAATTGCAATAATATCATCGACCATCCGGCAAGTCCGCTCGAAAGCGTTGGACGAGTCATCAAGTATTGCAATGGATTAAACTTCGAGATCAGGTCGACCTTATGAGAAAGCATGTAATGCCCGAGCTTTTGAGCGGCGAAGATCGTGGCCAAACAATGCTTTTCAATTGCGGGATACCTTATTTCCGTCGGCGAAGAACGACGGCTTAGGTAATAAAGAGCATTTTCTTTACCCTCATCATCGACCCTGCCACTGCGGCTCCGAGAGAGTCGTCTAAAGCCGCGGTATAAAGTATTAGCGGTCTACCCGAGATCGGAATCGCTAAGACAGGAGGTGTCATTAAATATTGTTTAATGTCCTCGAAGGCCTTCTCGGCATTTCTCTTCCCAAATAAATTTGGCGTCCTTTTAACTAGTGCCGAGAAAGGCCGACACCTACTCGACAAGTTCGAGATAAAGCGTCGAAGATATGCCAGCCTTCCTGAAAAGATCGTAGTTGTTTTAAGGTTTTGGGAGGCGGCATTTCTAAGATGGCTTTTATCTTTTCCGGATCGATTTCGATTCCACGATGTCGGACAACGAATCCTAAGAATTTCCCGAGGTGACGCCGAAGGCGCATTTTAAGGGATTCATCTTAAGGTTAAATTGTCTTAATCGTTCGAAAACAATTCTCAAATCATACAAGTGGTTGTCCTTTATTTTGCTTTCGATGACCACATCGTCCACGTAGCATTCGACTTGATTATGGATGAGATCATCAAAAATTCTTGTCATTGCTCTTCGGTAGGTCGCTTCCCGCGTTCTTCAATCCGAATGGCATCACCGTGTAGCAAAATACTCCGATCGGCGTTCGAATGCTCGTAAGCTTTTCGTCTTCTCGGAGCCATTTTTATCCGGTCGTATCCCGAAGATCCATCCATGAACGAGAATATTTCATGTGTCGAAGCGATGTCGATCATTAATTCCGGGATTGGTAGAGGGAATTCATCTTTTGGACATGCCTCGTTTAAATCTCTCGAAGTCCACACAAATTCCGATCCGACCATTCTTCTTCCCGACCGGTACCACGTTGGCTAACCAAGTCGGGTATTGTTCTTCACGGACAAATTTAGCGTCTATTAACTTTTTAACTTCGCCTATGACTTGTTGTTCGATTTCTAGACGCATTCTTCTCGGGACCTCGTCCGACCGGGACCGAAGTCGGATCCACCCCTAGCTTATGGATCGCGACCTCCGGAGCTAAACCCGGCATCTCATCGTAGCTCCAAGCAAAACAAGCTTTTAAATTCCATTAATAACTTGATTATTTCTTCGAGTCTTCTTTATCGAGTAAGGAGCTAACAAAGGTAGGTTCAGGCTCTTCGCTAGTACCTAAGTTAACTTCCGTTAACTCATCTATCGTAGATTCGATTTCTTCTTCGAATTCTGGTGGAGCGTCTCCAATTTGTAAATCTTCGAGTTCGTCCGTAGTTTCCATGCAGCTTTCATTAGATTCGCAAGTGACAACCAAGCAAAATTCAGCATCATCAACCGATCCTACCGTGCCGAATCCGAGACCATGCTTCGAGTCGGGTGGACGACCGAGTTATTCCATAAATTTTCAAAACGTTGTGATCGACCTTTGTCCATCGTCGAGGTAAGAAACCACGCCGAATTAAATTTCGAACACAGGGAGAGTACCACTCAAAAGGCAATTCCATTAATTTCGATGAAGTAGCATCTTCAAATTGTACATTATTTTCGCTTTTGGAGGAAGGAGCACCACGGTAGAATTTGATGGGCTTTGCACCATCGCTACGTACCTCTTTGACCTCCATACCCTCGATCTTATTAGAATGGATCGGGGTCGTGGTCATAGTATGTACATAGTGGTTAATCTTCTCGTACATCGATTTATATTCTTCGTTTCTTTCATCTTCGAGAGGGATTTCGAATTGCGGCTTCTTCCGACTTATTGTCGTCGTTTCTTGTTCGATTTCTTTTTCTTCTTCGAACTATCTTCCCAATCGACTTTAATGGTTGGTTTCCTCTCGTCCAATCGTCCTAACGTCTCTACCACGACCTCGTCCCCGGCCTCGACCTCGGATGCGAGTTGTGGAGAAACCTTCACCATCTCGCCGTAAGGGAGTGGTGAGTGATCGTTGGACTAGAACTTCGTGTTCTTCGTTGTCCCGAACTTTCTTTGCTTCATTTGTTATGGTATCTCCGGAGAAGATCGTTTTCTTCGGTGGTGCATAATAAGCCGCATCCTCGTGGATTCCAATTTCATGTACGGAGAATGGTTGTAAGTCACCTTTGATGCACTCGTTCCCCTCCATCGTAGTACTTCGATGCACCGATGTAGAGATGATGGTACCATCCCGTTTTCATGTATCCATGGTCGGCCCAAGTAGAGCGTTGAACGATGTTTCGAATCAATTATGTGAAATTTCGCGGTTGTCTTTGCTAAGTCACCGGTCTTCATCGCAGTGTTATCGATCCGAGGGCTCTTTCTCCTTTCTCGTTGAATCCTCTTAATAACATTTTGTCCGCTTCGAGCTCGCGGGCATCAATTTCCAAGTATGCTAGCGTTCGAAGATTCATTATATCGATCGATGCTCCCGGATCCACCAATACTCCGGAGAGTGTAAATTTTCCGATTGTAACCGAAATGTACAATGGTCGGTCGTGGTCCGTCGTTCCAAGTAGTAGGTCATCGTCCGCGAAGGTAACACCTCGTTGTTCCTTTAACGAGCAAACCTCATCTAAGGACTCTCCGGCCATTTGAGCTAAGCAAATTTCCGGATCAAGTAAGGCCTCGATCGAGCTTCTCTCATCTCCTTCGATAAGATGAGAGCGTCGTAGATGCTCAGCTCGTCGGTAGTTTCCTAAGATGGGCTAAGACGTCGTAGTCCACTTTATTTTCATGTGTTCTCGCTTCTTCTCGAATGGGTATTTCTTCCGCGGTTGGTTCTTCCCGAACAACCACCCGCTTTCCTTTGTCTTTTCGGACCCATTCTCGGAGGTAGAACTTTTCCACTCCTTAAGTCGACTTCGTAATTTCTTCGAATCTATTGTCGAGCTCGCCGTGTCTCTTCGAATCGGAATGACGAGCTCTTCCGGATTAGCTTCGCAGTCCGAAGGCTCTAACTCTATCGTGACCGGAGCTCCTCGAAACTCGCAGATAGATTCGTTGCTTGTTGAACTCTCGTAGCCTCCTCGATGGATGTCTTCTTCGTTATTTTGCTCGTCGAGATCGTGTATGATTCGAGAATTGTCGTTGGTATCGAAATCGATATCCGGATTATCGTTAGTTACGTAATCGTTAGAAATGAACCAAAACGTAGCCAACGCCATCACCCTTATCATTATATGATCCCACCGAAGTGAGCGGATAATCATACGTAGTCAAGGGTTCGAGGGATTTTTCCCCCGAATCGGAAACAACTATCCTAGGATAAGCAGCCCCTAGTCTAGCCCTAGGTGCCTCGCCTTTCTTCTTCGTCAATTTTCTTCTTTTCTTCAATCGTCTCCCGTCGAGGTGGTTCTTCTATCGCAAGTGATAGTACCGGCTTAACAGTGTTTCAAACTCGAATTGAAGCTCGCACCGAAGCGGCTTGGATGCCGTCTAAAATCTTTTTCGAAGACTTCGTCCAAGCGGTATCCATCCATCGTCGGCCGTATAGGGATCTATCGGAATGATAGGATCGCCGAGACAACATCGACGGAACCTCCTTTCGGGGTTCCTTCATGTACTCCTTCGGGATCGTTATATTCCTTTCCGAAGGTCGTCATCGAGCCAACTTTTCAAGGTAATACAATCTTCTATTTTGTGTCCAAGCATCCGGTGGTAAGGGCAAAAGTCGGGATCACCTTTCTTGTTGACTTCCTCTCGGTCTTTTAGGCTCTCGCAGCTCGGAAATCCGGAGTCTTCATCGACTACGGAACATTTTCGGCATCGCTTCATTCTTGAACGGATATTCTCTCGCTCAAAAGCTCTCTTAATGTACGTCGTGGACGAGGTGGTTGTTCATACTCGCGGAGATGACCGATAGCCGGGCCGGGTTGCCGGTAATTCCGTTGTGGTTGCCGCGGCCGTTCTGGTGGTATTTCAGCATCGGCTGCTCGCCTTTGTCAACCGCCGCAACGATCCCGGATTTCTTTTCAAAAGTCTTTACAGTGCTTTTGTTTATCCGTTTTATCTGGTGAAACTTAATTGCTTTGCCTCCTCTTGCAAGCTTCCGCCTTGCTTAACAACTTCTCAAAAGTCTTAATAGTGAATCCCTCGAGGAGAAGTGCTATCGGGCCATGGATGCTTTTAAGTAAAATGCCGATCGCGTGTTGTTCTTGCATTGTGGTTCACACTTCATGCTTAAGTTCCTCCATCGAAGTATGTAATCCACCAAAGTCTCATTCGGCTTTCGCTTCTCTACCACTAAATCACCTATAGTGATGTGGTGCCGAGCTCCGCGAATCGCTCGATGAAGAGGTTCTCTAGCTCCGAGAACGTCTTTACCGAACCATTCGGTAATTCCCGCATACCCGCCGAAGGCGATTCCCGACTGCATCGCCGACGAACCGTCGGAAGAGTAATGCATCGCTCCCGCCGCATTGCAACAACCGGCACGAAAGTGTGCCACATGCCGTCGGGGGTTCCCGGCTCCGTCGAAGGTCTCGAACGCAGGTGGTACGAAGCCTTCCGGTATCGGACGTCGTCGAATTCTTCTCGGGTAAGGTCTACCCGTCCGAATGGATGTCCCGCTCTTCGATTGTGCTAAGGCTTCTCGCACCTCGCCGTTCCACCAAGTTCTTGATATCCTTTTCAGAATCATACTTCGTGTTGTATCCTTTTTCACTCGATCATCCCCATCGACGGACGTAATCTCCTTTCCTCCGTCTACAATGTGAATGACTTCCGGGGTGTCTCTCATGTGGTTAGTACTTCGACTCCGGAGAGTGGCCGAGCTACGGCCATCTCTTCCATCCTTTTTGCCATTCGAGCGATCGTGTCGTCTTTCTCCCGAAGCCGCCTTCTCATCGCTCCGGCTCCTCTCTTTCGCGGCCGCAGGAGCACCTTGCGAAGCCGATGAAGCTCGTGTCTCTACCATGTTGATTTCTGCGTATTTGTTGTCCATGAATTCCGATGAATCAATCTCGTCCCCGAACTTTTCTTCTCTTCTTTTGCCAATCGTCGGATATCGGTTCTCAACTTTTCCATGGCATCTTCTAGCGGGGCTTTCTGTGTGTCTTCGTGGTTGTCGTGCGATAGCTGCCGGTCCCTTTCTCACGAGTCCCCTTCATCGCGGTAAGCACTTTCTTCGCATTCAAGTCTCCCGGCGAGACTTTCTTCTCGGCCGTCGTTTCAATCTCAACTCGCCCAAGCAGTGGACGCCATACCATCCTTCTAGCAGCGGCAGGTCTAGGACCGCATGGTCTCGTCGGCCAAATGTCGGAAGGTGGTATCCTCCTTAATCCGTAATCCCGAGACGACAACAGTGCGACTAGCCTTCATTCTTTTACTCGGCTTTTCTCGTCATGATGGCGGGTTCTACTCGGGGCCCAAGACGGGATTTGACCGGCACCCGCCCTATCCTTCGTAGAATTTCGATACTGGCGCTTTTCCTTCTTTGCTAACTTTTCTACCAAAGTTCGCAATCGAGCAAACCGGCGTAGTTCTAGTTCTTTTTCGCGGCTATCGTTGTAATATGCGGGCCGTGGTAATGTGGCAAAGAATCTTGCGAATGTTTTCTTCATCTTCCGCGGCGGAGAGGGGATGAAACTCCGCTTCCTCCCAAGAGTGGTATGTATTCAGGCAACTGGTATATTCTCGGCAGCTTCCGGAATTTCCTCTAGAAAGCAATTTCAGCAGTCTCCGGCTTCTTTAGCGATCCTTCTACTTCGTTTCTTCTTCGGGTCCTCGTCAGCTGACGGAATCTTCGAACCGGACCCGATTTCGAAAACGAAGGTCTTACAGAAGATCCGTACCCTCCACGGTAACGAGTCCATCATAATTCCGGATTTCTTTCCCTTCGATTTGGCAAAAGTCGGGTAGGTGCGTAAACAACTAGACCAGTGGGGTAGAGATAACGGTCCTTCTACGGACATCGGCATTCCTCTCAGTCGGGATCCTTCGCAGGAGGGAATTCTCGGGTCGATCTAAGGTCGAACTCGCGCCGGCTCCTCGCCTCGTATACCTTGTTCATCGTGCGAAAAGGGAGACGTCGGTGATCTCGACGTTCGTGTTTTCAAATCCTCGTCCAAATCGGATGATTCCATCGTCGGCAGCCTCATCCTTATAGACAGCCGAGGTCCAGCACGTTGGTGAAGGAGAAAATCGCTTTGGGGCTTCCATTTCGCAGGTAGATTCTCGGTTGTCGGTCCCAAGTTATGCTTCTTTTCTTTAGGACGAAAAGAAAGGAATCGAAAAGAGTCCGAACTCATTCATGTTCATGTATTTATAAGAAGGAATCACTTATTAAAAGAATCACTTATTAGAGAGTTTGTTTATTTAGAACTGAGTATTCAAAGGTGTAGAGAAGGTAAGGAATCCGAATCGGAGTTGGAAAGGAAAAGAGAGTCTTAAGCAAGACTTCTCGACTCGAAGGATCACTCCTAAACTAACACCTATCGGGGTCCACCCCACCTCGTAAATGAGGTAAAAGGATCTCGAACCTCTCTCGTTTAGGGGTGTCTAAACAAATGGCTCCTAAATCCGAGAGAATGTTGGTTATACTTGTTCAAGGTAGAAATGAACATAGTATCCCAACGGAAAGAAGGGTAGTTTGATCCATAAGGGACATGGATGCACTACCGATTTTTGAAAGCGTAATTGTTCGATTATAATGGAGAGAGGAATTTTCCCACCGGAGTCGCCGTAAGTTGCTCGGCATATTTTTAGGTTATGTGTTTTATTTTAAAAAGGGGTCGCCTACCGTAAGTTGTCGGCGAACTTTTAATTTAATTTAAATAAATAATTTGAAATAAGTAGTATTTGATTTTTGAAAATAATTTTAAATTCAAGATTTTAAGATATGAAATCAAACCGATCTCACATCCCAAATAGTTTATATAAACGAGCACCGCACCGCAAACCGTGTATCTATCCCTAAGGATAGACACACCGCTCGATGGTGGGGCTCGGCTAAATAAACTAGAAGATTTAGTGACATCCGTTCGGTTCCGCGAACCAATTTTATAAGCCGACAAATTCCCTCGCTTAATATGAAAACATTAAACGAGGTTTATATTACTCGGGTTCTTTAAAATTCCCTATAAGGGCAAGCCCCTATAGTTAATTACATCTTAAGTGACGGAATCACCTAAGAAAACTCTCGATAATAATCAATAATTTCGCTCTCAAGAATTTCAAAGTTTAAGTTTTCAAGGGATCGAATTTTGGAATTTCAAAAGGGATTAGCTCAAATTTGGAACATTTTTTTATTTTGGAAATTCAAAGGAAGAAAAGTAGGAGAAATTACGGATTCGAAGCGAACTTCGATAATCTCCCGACTATCCTATTGTTTCGCTTGGATTTAGAAAGTCCTAACGTTCATTTAATGTTTTAATCTCGCCAATTTTAGTTAATTAGGGCTTATACTTATATGATAGAATCATACAAATTGCTCGGAAGATATGAGGGTTTATGTCGTATCGACGACTACCTCGGAATCCTAAGACCTAGTTAGGGCTTAATTCGCAATGCAAATGCCTAACGAAGAGTCGAGGATTTATGCTCGCACTGTGCAAACTACCTCAAAGTCCTATGGTTTTGTTGTTTAATTCTAGGAAAGTTTTGTTGATGTCGACACAAGTTTTGCCGACGACGATGGTCGTGCCGCCCACCATGCTCCGAGCTCCTTGTTGTTGCGCGAGGTTTAGTTGTAGAAGTCATAAATCGTGAGATGAGAGAAGTGTTTGGTTTAGAGAAGTCTTAATTTCCAAGTGTTCTTTATGTTTTAATTAAAACAAATCTTAAAGTCGATTATAACGAACCGATTAAGATCCCACTGGTTCCGTCATCCCGCACCGTTATTTTCATCGAATTCACTTAGTCCGTATGAATTTGCTAAACTCAACTAAATGAGTTCCGCACTTTCATTTAGACCGCGGGAAATCCCGTTAGCAACACGTGGGTTACATCATCCGAGGTATTCCCGATCATTCAACGAGACGTTTTAATTTAGTTGTAATTGTAGTTTTGTTGTTCTGTTTGTGATTAAATTTTGAGTTGTCTTATATTTTGAAATGTCGTGAGGTGAATTTTATCTCGTAGTGTCTTTTAATTTAGTTATGGGTTTCAGCTTTTGGTTTTCGTCCTAAAGGTGTAGGTTTTCATGCAACAGTTGTTTTATCATGCAAGAAAAATAAGTGCGATGCGATTAAATAAATTGCAATAAAATAAATCGCAATAAAATAAAAGCGTACCCGAGGGTCTTCCCGTCATCCCAAGCCGCACTTAAAACACAATTAGAATATTTAAGCAAGTTCCTAGTAAAGCTAAGGGAAAGATTTATGGTTTTCTACCAAGTTCCTAATCCTATACTTAGTCATTTCCTATGACGTCTAGGTTCTCGTGTTTTTAGTTTCGAGGACGATTTTCTTCATCAAAGAATAACTAAGTTCAATCGTTCTTATAAATGTCCTATCATATCGAGGAAGTGCTTAGGAAGGATCCCAAACATCTTTTCAATATTTCTAGGATTGTTTTAAGTCCAAGAGAATTTAATTATGTAAATGAATCGATCGTCCGAGGTTTTCAAATTTTATTAACTTGCTTCAAATGAACTGTGACATTCGAATATCCTATAAGTGAAGTAACATTTCATTTTATATTCTCGTTTAGGAGTTATGATAACTAAAGCTCTCGAGGGTAAATTGGTGTTCAAATGGTTCGTGATTCAAATTTAAGTTCGGATTAATGATTTAAGTTCGAATAGTGTTCAAGTTATTTTAGATTTATTTTGAGTTCCTTATGTCTTAAGTGATGTTATTTAATTCAACTTAATTCAATTTAATTTAATTTAATTTAATTTAATTTAATTTAATTTGATTTGATTTAATTTAATTCAATTTAGTTTGATTTGATTTAATTTTTAATTTAGTTTAATTTAATTTAATTTAATTTAATTTAATTTAATTTAATTTAATTTAATTTAATTTAATTTAATTTAATTTAATTTATTTAATTTAATTTAATTTAATTTAATTTAATTTAATTTATTTTAATTTATTTATTTAATTTTATTTAATTTAATTTAATTCTATTTATTTAATTTAATTTATTTAATTCAACTTTTAATCTTAATTTAATTTAATTTAATTTTAATTTAATTTACTTAATTTAATTTAATTTATTAATTTAATTTAATTTAATTTTAATCGAAATTTTCGAAAGAGTTTAATGATTTAATTTTAGTTTAATGATTAAGTCTTTTAATATTTTAAATTTGAGTTATCATTTTAATTAAGAGTTGAATATTAATGAGATGATTAAATTTAGGGATTTTTAAATTAAAGAATAAATCTCTTCCTAATAATATCCCTATTTTAATAATTCCAATTTTATTATTCTTCCAAATTTAATCAATTATTTAATTAATGTTTAATCATTTTAAATTGCTTCAATGGGTTTCTACCCTTTAATTATTTAAATTTCAATCATCCAAATCGATTAGGATCAAATATTTTACTTGTTAAAAAAAATTTATTAAACCTAAAGTTTTAATTAAGGGTTAAAATTTAATTACCATTTTTGCCTCTTTAAGCTTAATAATTTTATAACTCACTAAATTGAATTCAAATGAACTTGAAATTTTTATGTGACTTCACTCATATGTCAATAAAGACATGAGAGGAGAAAATATGATTTTTCTGTATTTAATTTATTTATATAATTATTTTTAGTAGAAAATAGAGATTTTCAAGGAAAATTTGATAACATGACCAAAGGAAAGTTTCTGTCCTTAAGAAAATTAGGGGACATTCCTAATGACCAGAGGACCACTTGGACCAAAATTTGTGATTTTTTGAATTATATTTTATTTATTAGAATTATTTTAAGTTCTGGAGTATTAATTAATTTAAAAATAGAATACAAGTTGAAAAATGAATTTTATAATTTTTAAAATTCTCTCTGATATCAAGGATTCCAGAGAACCAAACTTTACAATTTTCTGATTTTTCTATGATTTATTACAATTATTTTAGTGAAAATGCTAGAAAATACATTTTTTTAATTTTAAAATTACCCTAGAGCTTTAAAATTTAATATCTCACTAAATAGACCTAGGAAAAATATGGGGTTTGTTCCTAAGTGATTAAAATTCAAAATGTGACATTTTGGTGAATTTTATTATTTTTGTGATTTTTATTATTTTTTAATTATTAAAAATATTAAAATAATATTAAAAATCAACTTTTTTAGAAAATTGAAATTTTAATTTTCTTAAACTCCCCGATATCGGAGAGACTCCAAAACCAATTTGGTAAATTTTTGAAAGATATTTTGAAAGTTATGAATTTTTAAAGTTTAAAATGACTGAGCTGGCTTAATCAACCCAATTAGTGGGGCTAAACAAGTCCAATCGACCTCAAATTTTATGGTGGGTTCCTCTGATCCTAAAGGTCAGTGGAGAATTGATTTCAAGTCAATTTGATTTATGGTTAACTCTAATTAATTAGAGACCTATTTTGGGTGTTTAAGCCAATTAGGGTTAATCTGAGTGAATTAACTCAAATCCTATTTTTCCTAGTGGCTCTCTCGGTCATAAGGAACATCACCAAATTTTCCTAGAATTTATTTCACAACATGCTAATTTTTGAAATTAAAATACTTAAAACAAGCAACATGCATTTGAAAAATCAATAACTTTTCACAGAGATGGCCTCCGACCTTGGAAAATTCAGGGAATGTCCCTAAGTTCGCAGGCTTCAAAAGCCCTATAGCCTCATGCCATGGTGAATTGTGTGAATGCATGGAGAATTGAAACAATGCAGGGAGTAAATAATTAATTAAAAATAAAATACTTGACAAAATTAATTAATTTCTTTTCCACATTATTCTCCTCTCGTTCACCGAGCAAGAGGGTATTTTTATTTTATTTTTAGGATTTTTCTACACAAAGATATGAATTTTCAAAGTTCAGGGAATTAAATAAATCGAAAATACCCTATTTTTCTATTTATCCGAGTCGGCGCCGCGTCAACCTTAGCCTCTCCGAAGCGGTACGTGTCGCGCCGCGATCGGGCGCCGCCATCCGAGTCGACCGTCCCGGACCCGCAGCTCATGTAACATTCTCTCGGTCCGGCGCACTCGATCCGTCCGCTCGATACACGCGCGATCCAACGGCTCCCGGTCATCGTCTACGACCGGTGTGCACCCGTGACCGTCAACCTTCTAACCCTAATTTCTCACTCGATTCTCAATGGATTTTCGTGTTCTTATGCTCTATGGATTCGTCTCTCAAGAGACGAACACATCCATACGGTAAACATGCATTGAAATTTACTCAAATGAAATGGAGAATCTCCGTAAGCTCGGGAAGAAGAATGAGTTCATACCTTCGCTCGCAGAAGTGAAGCTTCGATCCGAGAGTTGTTGCACCTTCGATCGGATCCCAAGAAGCTCCGCATGAAGTCTCCTGGTCCAGTGAATCGTCTAGGTTGGACTTCGACCACGCACCGATCACAAAGCTTGGAGTCCGGAGCAACCGGGTGGCCCGGAGATGGGGCTTTGTCGGTGGACACCTTCCTCGGTCCGGTGAAGGTGTAGGACCAATCAATTTGGGGATTGGTTTACCGTGGAGAAGTGTCCCGGTTTTGGGTGGAATTTCAACTCGAAATCGAGCTCACAGAGAAGAAATGGCAGGGGGATCTCACCGGGGATCAAGTGCTCGTGTATGGGGAGGAGTCCGGAACAATTTTGCGCAGTTTTGGCAAGGTTTGTGCAACTCTCCTTCTATGGCCGAGAGGGGTGGTGTTTAAATAGGCATGGCTGAGGCTCTCCTGTGGGGTTTAATGGTCGGGATCAGCTGCTCGGTGAGGAGAAGAACAGCCGCAATGGCCATTCGGAGTGAGGCAGGCTCAAGCAAGGTGGAATTCCAAAATTTGGCTCCTCCCGAGGTCTCGGCCATGGTGCTTTCCGGCGACCTGAGCGGCCGGCCGGCAGCATGGGTCACTCTCGTGTCCAGTGGGTCGTGGTCGGAGGCTTGTGCAATCAATCGGGCCTTGCCATGTGTAAAGGGTTCGAATCAAAATGGCATGAGGAGGTGGCTTCTTTTGCACTTGGTTTGGTCAACCCATTGAAAATGGGCTTGGTTCACCTCTCCATGGTTGATTCGGGCCGAGGGAGGATCGAGTAAATCAGCTAGAAAAGGGTGGAAAGGTCACCATCCATGAATATTTTGATTAATCATGGATTAAGGTGAAGCATTAAAAGGGTTAAAACCTTTTTAAGGGGGCTTAAAAGAGGCTCCTCCTTTTGCCATTAATGGCTTGATCACATGTCAAACCTTCCATGGCTTCATGTGGCTTGTTCATGGCTTGCATTTGGCTCCATTTGGCTTAGGAAAACTTTAGTCAATTTCATGGAAATAGAATTTATTAATTTTGGTACTTTGGTGGAGAATTTTCATGAAGCTTGATTTGGAATGGCTTAATGATGATTTTAGGACTTAGGTATTGAGTTTAATTGAAAGTATGATGAGGGGAAATGTCATGTGGGCTTTAGGATGATTTGGGCTCATTGAAATGGTTTTAGATGGCTTTTAAAATGGTTTAGGAAAGTGGGCTTTTGAATTTTAAAATGGATTTTGGGATGAAATTTTGGTAAAGGCTTGGGCCAAATAATTGTTGAGTTTGGTTTAGGGATGCTTCATGAGTGGTTTGAAACAAGTTTGAGGTGATTTGGGTTTGAATTGGGTTGGATATGGGCCTTTTTGGTAAAGTGGCTAAGGTGGGCCAAAATGGACTACCATGGGCCAAAGTTGGGCTAGAGTTGAAATTGATGTAATTGGGAAATGTTTATGGGAGTGTTTCAAAGAGGTTTTGGCTTTGGTTAGGTTTTGATTTTGGGATTTGGGCTCATTTGGGCTAGGTTTAAGTTTAGGTCAAAATTGGGCTTTTTGATTTTCGGGGTTGAATTCGAGTGGGGTTTGGGTCTAAATTTTGGGCAAATCATGTTAGTGTTTTGTTTATGGGGATGTCAAGGAAGGTTTAGAAAAGATTTGGGGTTAATTGGAGTTGAATTGGGTGAGTTTGGGCTAAGTTTGGGTCATGGGTCCAAATCGGGCTTTAAGGCCAAAAGTGAAATCGGATCCCAATGCCAATCAAATTGGGCTTGGATTGGGTCTAGATTGGTGTTAGGGATGTTGAATTGAAGTTTAGAATTGAATTGGACCAGAATTTGGGTCAATCGGGTAGGTTATGTTTCGACATTGGGTTCACTTTGGGTTAAAATGGGTCAAATTGGGGGTTTTGACAAAAGTAGGGTAAATTGACAAAATTGGCCCATGGTGTAGTTGAACTAAATAAAATTGGGAATATTTGGGATTTTCTGGAATTTTCTGGGAATTTTCTGAATTTTTGGATTTTTTGGCTAAGAGGGGTATTTTGGGTATTTGGAGGGTATTGGGAGGTATTTTTGGAATTTTTGATATTTTTGGGTATGGATGATCAATTTGAGTGATGTGGAAATGTTTGGGAATGATTTTGGAGAACTTTGGGTGATTTGGAAATTTTTGAGAAATTCGTAGCTATTCAGAGCTTTGGGTAAGTTAATGGGTGTAGGGTCCCGGGGTCAAAAATCGAAAATTTGGAAAATTGAAGATTGGGTGGATGTAAGTGGAATGAAATCATTTTTGTTGAGCCATGAAGCCATATCAAGCCCACATGAGCCATGAAGGGACTCATTCGAGGCATTCACTATGTTGTTCCTAACCCTCTTAGCCAAGGGCTTAGGGGTTAAGGACCATCCATGTGAATCACCTACATGAGTCAGGAGGTCAAGTCGGGTATGGGTGTGTTTAAGGAGGTGTATGAAAGTGTAGTGTGTAGGTGTAGTGTGTGTGCAAGTCAACCCTCACTCGCACCAGTGCCACCTGTGGTAGTCCTAAGGCCAAAGAGTCCCATAGAACTCATCCTTTAAACTTCCATATTTGATTTCAACCCCAGGTGATTAGGGGTCTACGATCAAGTTTGTGGAGTTTGCAGGGAGTTTAGAAGTGGTTTGAATTTCTAAAAGGTGGGTCCCAATTCTAATCCTCTAAGATAGTCAAAGGAAAAGCCTAAGGCTAGATCCTAAGCACTAAAAGAAGAAGAGAAGACCTCATCAAAAATGAGGTCAACAAAGACTGAAATTTGGATGAATTAATGTTTATTTCTATTTCAGCCTACTGTTTAGTATTCTTAATAGTTAGTAATGTTGTTCTGTTTCTGTTACTTTGAGTAGTATAGTCATTTAATTCAACTATTGATATATATAAATATATATATATATATATATATATATATATATATATATATATATATATATATATGATGTCTACGTTTACTTTTATATATGCTTCGTTATTTCGATAATATTCATAAAAAGCATGTGTAGAAGTAATTTTTCTTTTTTTAGACTGTTTTTAGATATTAATAAAAATTCCTTTTTAAATTATACCTTTCTTTCTCTCATACTTTAAATTTTTTTTTCATGATATACCAAAGCTTAAGTTTGGGGGAAGGGAAAATACATGCAAATTTAAATTTTATTTGTCCTTAATGAACTAATATTTTCTAAAAAATATATTAACATAACATAGGAATGAAGAATCTATTTAAGATCATTTAAATTTTTGAAATTATAAATAATTTAGTAGACTTAACCAAAATTTTAATAACTTTGATTGATTTTAAGAATATAATAATTGAACTAAAAGAAGAGTAAGATTAAGAAAATTTTCTATTCATAGTAGAAATAATTGAATTTTAGAAGTATTAAGCAAACAAAAATTATAACTTGAAAAAGAAAAGATTGAAATTCTTTTTGAAATCTATTCATGTTATAGTAATTAAGTGAAAATGTATAAGTTTGAAAATATAAGTTAAGGATAGCGAAGTTCAAAATCATTAACAGGCTATCCAGATATAGTAATCCTCTCTATAAAAAAAAAGAGGAGAAGCTTGAAGAGATGCCTAATCAAAAATTGGCTTCACTTGAATTAACTTATAAGAAAAAACTGATTACATATTTTAATTAATTTTTATGCATGAATCTTTATTAGAAAAGATTTTCATGAAGATCTTTTTCTTGTAAATAATTTATGTGATCTTAATATAATAAACTACAATTATTTTCAAAGTGAATGAAAATTTTTTTGAAATCTTATGATTTGGTAGTTAAATATTCTTTAAATTCTTAAAATTAAACTTAGTTAGTAAAATTCGGTTAATGATTTACTAATGCCTTTATAAAATAAAAAATTATAAGAAATCTTAAATATTTACCTTTTATTCCAATTGTTATACATTTTATGTAGTAAAAAGAGTTACTTGAGGACAAGTAACGTTTAAGTTTGGGGGATTTTGATCCATGAAAAAAATACCTATTTTTATGCCTTGATTTTTATCAAATTCTTAAGGATATTATGCTTTAATAAAAGGTATTTTTGTGTTTTGGATGTAGATGATGCAAAAATGTTCAAGAAAGAAAAAAAGATGAAAAAGGAGCAAAAAGGAGCAAAAATGGAGCTAAAATGCAAAATTGTCAAAATAATTGGCCCGGCGCCAGCGCTGGATCCGGCGCCTAAGCGCCAGTTCGATACAGAATTCTGTAAGTTTTTTGATGACTTTTGGACGGTTATTTTGACGGTGTGAGCGGTTATTGGACCATCTATAAGATTGCAGTTATTTCTGGATTATAGGACATGTGATACATTGTATTTGGACGCTTGGAAACGATTAGGATCGCGAAGAGGTGTGATCCAAAGTGAAGAGGTGCGAAGAACTGGATGCGGAGCCCAGCGCCTAAGTACTAGATTCCGGCGCCTAGGCGCCAGAAACACCTTCTAGAAGATTCATTGAACCTGGACACATTTTGAGGAGGTGCTCCAAGGCAACCCTTGAAGCCTATAAATTGAAGGCTACTCCTTTAGAGAAAAATGCCCAACTTAGCCCGACGCCCCACATAGCCTAAAATTAGAGAGAGATCCTATAGTTCCATTTAGAGAGATTAGAGAAATATTTTAAGGGCCATATTTATAGTTTCTTAGTGAGTTTATTTAGAGTTTGTATTGAGAGTAGTTGAAGAGTCATTGCTTTTGAAGTCTATTTACTTTGGAGTCGAAGGATTCGTAGGTTCGACTGGAGAAACACTTGAGATAAGTATTTGTATTTTGATTCAAAGTTTTATTTATATGTTTTGTTGTTTAAATTCAATGTGTTCTGAGTAGTTACATTACTTTCTCCTTTTAATTATGAAAAGATAAATTAGATAATATAACATTTGTTGGAGAATTAAAAACTATATATATTTTTTAAACATTGTGATGATATTAATACCGGATCTTAATTTACTATTTAAATTGGCCATTTAAATTGTTAAAATCTGTTGAAGAGTTTTGAGACCTAGATGGAGATGAATTCTTAACTAGTATATATCACATGAATCCTTGGGTATTCGAAGGCCTTGCGCGGGTTATTTAAGGTGAAGTGCAAATAAATAGGAAGATAATATTTAATGGGCGTAGAATTGATAAGTTTTTAGAGTGACAGGCTAAATTCTTGTAATTTCTTTTATAGAGAAGGAAAGGGTCACTAGTAGAGCCGACCATAGCCACCCTTGGACATCTAGTAGTGTGAGCTAGATTAACCCATTCTACTAACAATACATCCGTACTCGATCTATGGATTAGCCAATGTTCTTTATACTATCGAGCGAAGGTAAAGAATAAGAATGATTCTATTTGGCACAATACCATAAATTTATATTCTCCACAAATATTACATTATCTAAAAAATCTTGGATTAATTGAAAGGAAGAAAGTTATTTCGTTTATTTTATTTTCATCAATCATTACTTTATTACTCGCTTTATTTCGCATCTAGTAAATTAAATATTAAATTTTTAACTTTAAAAGAAATACATAAAAATAAAATCAAAATATTTAAAAGAAAAATCTATAATCCTCCTCGTGGGATCGATACTGGGGTCTTAATTTAAAGCCCTATATTACTTGATACGATACGTATACTTGCGTAGTACCCCTAGTGTTTAAAATATTTTCCATAAAATTTTATTTATATACACTAGCCGCTATTATTATTTAAGTCAAAGTATTGACCATAACATATTTTTGATAGCATATATTACTGCATTTTTGGCTATTGCAAACCAAGTTTTTTTGGTGCATTGCTGCGGATCGATGGTCAATGATCATGTCTTCTGTCTAATCCTTCAATCCCGTGATCAATTCTTTCTAATTTTTCATCTAACAGTTCAAAACTTTTCTGCTGCAGGGTCATGGCATTCATCAAATCATATAAGGTAGGGGGACTAAAGGCAGGAGGGTCATAACTAATAGAAGGAATGTCTCTACTAGTAGAAGGCGCCTTGCTCCTACTCCCAAATCTTCATTCCTCATAGGATTCATAAGTCTTTATATTTGCTTTACTAATGGGTTTCATCAGATACACCCATTCCTCATCATCTCTTGCTTCAACTTCGAATAATTGACAAGTGCATAAATTAGGCCAGGATGCCCTAAATATCCACTTATCTCAC
>JAKZJZ010000441.1:0-49483 GCA_022702705.1 Papilionanthe hookeriana x Papilionanthe teres
GGCAAGCCCCTATAGTTAATTACATCTTAAGTGACGGGAATCACCTAAGAAAACTCTCGATAATAATCAATAATTCTGCTTTCAAGAATTTCAAAGTTTAAGGTTTTCAAAGATTGAATTTTGGAATTTCAATAAGGAATGGATCAAATTTTGGAACATTTTGTTTTGTGAATCCAAAGGAAGAGAGGTAGGAGAAATCACTGATTCGAAGTGAACTTCGATAATTTCCCGACTATCCTATTGTTTGTCTTGAATTTAGGAAAGTCCTAATGTTTATTTGATATTTCAATCTTGCCAATTTCAATTAATTAGGGCTTATATTTGTATGATAAAATCAAACAAATAGCACTAGAAGATGTGAGGGTTTATTGTCGTATCGGACGACTACCTCGGAATCCTAAGACCGGTTAGGGCTTAATTTGCAATGCAAATGCCTAACGAAGAGTTGAGGATTTATGTTGCACTAGTGCAAGCTACCTCGAAGTCCTATGGCTTGGTTGTTTAATTCTAGGAAAGTTTTCGTTGAAGTAGACTCGGGTTTTGTCGATGACGATGGTCGTGTCGCCTACCATGCTCCGAGCTCCTTGTTGTTGCAGAGGTTTAGTTTTAGAAATCATAAATCGGAGTTGAGAAAAGTGTTTTGGTTTAGAGAAAATCTTAAAATCCAAGTGTTTTTTATGTTTTATTTAAAATAAATCTTAAAGTTGATTATAACGACACCGGTTAAGATCCCACGGTTCCATCCTTCCGGCATCATTATTTTTATCGGATTCACTTAGTCCGGATGAATTTGCTAAACTCAACTCGAATGAGTTCCACACTTTCATTTAGACCGTGGGAAATCCCGTTAAGCAACACGTAGGTTACATCATCCGAGGTATTCCCGATCATCCAACGAGACGTTTTAATTTAGTTGTAATTGTAGTTTTGTGTTCTGTTTGTGATTAAATTTCGAGTTGTTTTATATTTTGAAATGTTGTGGCGGTGAATTTTATCTTGCAATGACTTTTAACTTAATTTTGGTTTCAGCTTTAGGGGCTATCCTAAAGGTGTGGGTTTTCATGCAACAAGTTGTTTTATCATGCAAGAAAAATAAACGCGATTAGCAATAAAGTAAATTGCAATAATGTAAATTCGTTGGAAAATAAATTGCAGGAAAGTAAATTGCAATAATACAAATGCGTACCCTGGAGGGTCTTCCCGTCATCCCAAACCGTACTTAAAACACAATTAGCATATTTAAGCAAGTTCCTAGTAAAGCTAAGGGAAAGGTTATGGTTTTCTACCAAATTCCTAATCCTATAGCTAATCATTTCCTATGACGTCTAGGTTCTTTGTGTTCTGGTTTAAGGACGATTTTCTTCATCAAAGAATAATCAAATTCAATTGTTCTTATAAATGTCCTATCATATCGAGAAAGTGCTTAAGAAGGATCTTAAACATCTTTTCAATATTTCTGGATCGTTTTAAGTTCAAATGAATTTAATTATACAAATGAATTAATCGTCCAAGAATTTCAAGTTTTGTTAACTTGCTCGCTGAACTAGGACATTTGAATATCCTATGAGTGAAGTGACACTTCATTTAATGTTTTATTTAGGAGCTATAATAACTAAAGCTTTCAAGGGTAAGTTAGTATTCAAATGATTTGGTTTAAGTTAAAGAGTTTAAATTTGGAATAGTGTTCAAGTTGTTTTTCTTTAAATTTATTTTCTTTCTCGTTTTAGGTGATGTTATATTTAATTCAATTTAATTTAATTGAGTTTTAATTTAGTTTAACATAGCTCAATTTAATTTGATTTGGTGTTTAATTAATTTGATTTGATTTAATTTAATTTAATTATTTAATTTAATTTAATTTAATTTAATTGTTTAATTTAATTTAATTTAATTTTAATTATTTAATTTAATTTAATTTAATTGTTTAATTTAATTTAATTTAATTTTAATTTAATTTAATTTAATTTAATTTAATTGTTTAATTTAATTTAATTTAATTTTAATTTAATTTAATTTAATTTAATTTGTCTTAATTTAATTTAATTATTTAATTTAATTTAATTTAATTGTTTAATTTAATTTAATTTAATTTAAATTTAATTTAATTTATTTTAATTTAATTTAATTGATTTAATTTAATTTTAATTTAATTTAATTTAATTTAATTTGTTTTAATTTGATTTAATTCAATTATTTAATTTAATTTTAATTTAATTTTTAATTAAGTTTTATCTTTAATTTTAATTGAAATTTTTGAAAGAGTTTAATAATTTAATTTTAGTTTAATGATTAAGTCTTTTAATATTTTGAATTTGAATTATCATTTTAATTAAGGATTGAATATTAATGAGATAATTAATTTAGGGATTTTTAAATTAAAGAATAAATCTCTTCCTAATAATATCCCTATTTTAATAATTCCAATTTTATTATTCTTCCAAATTTAATCAATTATTTAATTAAGGTTTAATTATTTTAAAATTGCTTAATGGGTTTCTACCCTTTAATCATTTAAATTTCAATCATCCAAATCAGATTAGGATCAAATATTTTACTTGTTAAATTTTTATTAAACCTAAAGTTTTAATTAAGGATTAAAATTTAATTACCATTTTACCCTTTAAGCTTAATAATTTCATAACTCACTAAATTGAATTCAAATGAACTTGAAATTTTTATGTGACTTCACTCATATGTCAATAAAGACATGAGAGGAGAAAATGTGATTTTTCTGTATTTAATTTATTTATATAATTATTTTTGGTAGAAAATAGAGATTTTCAAGGGAAATTTGATAACATGACCAAGGGAAAGTTTCTATCCGCAAGAAAATTAGGGGACATTCCTAATGACCAGAGGGACCACTTGGATCTAATTTGGTAAGATTTTTTGAATTATATTATTTTTATTATAATTATTTTGAGTTTTGGAGTGTTAATTAATTTAAAAATAAAATAAATGTTGAAAAATGAATTTTATATTTTTCAAAAATCTCTCTTGATATCAAGGAAACCAGAGAATCAAATTCTGCAATTTTCTGATTTTTCTCATGATTTATAATAATTATTTTAGTGAAAAATGCTAGAAAATTGCATTTTTTTTAATTTTAAATTTTGCCCTAGGCTTTAAAATTCAATACCCTCACTAAATAGACCGAGGAAAAATGTGGGATTTGTTCCCAAGTGATTAAAATTCAAAATGTGACATTTTGGTGAATTTTATTACTTTTGTGATTTTTATTATTTTTTAATATTATAAATATTAAAATAGTTATTAAAAATTAATCTCTTTTAGAAAATTGAAATTTTAATTTTCTTAGGTTCCCCTGATATCAGAGAGGCTCCAAAACCAATTTGGTGAATTTTTGAAAAGTATTTTAAAAAGTTGTGAATTTTTAAAGTTTAAAATGGCTACGCGACTTAATCAACTCCAATTAGTGGGGCTAACCAAGTCCAATTGACCTCAAATTTTTATGGTAGATTCCTCTGATCCAAGCTGATCCTAAAGGTCAGTGGAGAATTGATTTCAAGTCATTTTGATACCTGGTTAACTCTAATTAATTAAAGACCTATTTTGGGTGTTTAAGCCAATTAGGGTCGTTTTAAAATCGAACTCAGTCAAAACCATATTTTTCCTAGTGTTCTCTGGCCACAAGGAACATCACCAAATTTTCCTAGAATTTATTTCACAACATGCTATTTACCTGGAATTAAAATACTCAAAACAGTTGACCTCGAATCCTTCGAAAATCAAGAACTCCTCATAGGATGGCCTCGACTTTGGAAAATCTCGGGAATGCTTCCCAAATCTCGTATAGGCTTCAAAAGCCCTATGGTCTCATGCCATGGTGAATTGTATGCATGCATGGAGAATTGAAACGAATGCAGAGAGTAAATAAATCATGTAAAAAATAAAATATTTCGATGAAATTAAGTGATTTCTTTTTCACATTATTCTCCTCTCCGTTCACCGAGCAAGAGTGCGTATTTTTTATTTTATTTTTGTGATTTTTCTAGGCACAAAGATATGGATTTTCGGGGCTTAGGGAATTAAATAAATAAGAAAATACTCCTATTTATCTATTTATCCACGCGGCGCTCAGCGGCCAACTCCTCGGCAGCCTCCGAGACGCACACGTCGCTGCGCGCTCCCATTCGACGCCGCCACCTCGAGCCGGCCAGCCCCGGGCCCCGCGGTTCTCGTACCGTCTCCTCGGTCCAACGCACCCGCCGGCCGTGCGCGCGCGTGTATCGAATGGATCGTGCATCCGTTCATCGTCCCTAAGTGTTCTCACCCGAGAGCCGTCCACACTAAATCCCTAAGATCTCACTCGATTCTCAATGGATTTTTACGTTCTTATACTCTACGGATTCGTCTCGAAGAGACGAACACATCTATACTGGTTAACATGCATTGGAACTAAGGCATTTGAAATGAGAATCTTCGTAGCTCGGGATGAAGAGTTAGCTCGTACCTCGCCTCGTAGAAGTGTGGCTTCAATCCGAGAGTTGTCAGCACCTTCGATCGGTCCCAAGAAGCTCCGTATGAAGTCTCCCGGGTCTCGTGAATCGTCTCGGATATGATTTCGACCAAGCCCGATCACAAAGCTTCGGAGGCCGGAGCAGACCGGGGTGGCCCGGAGATGGGGCTTTTGATGGTGGACACCTTCCCTCGGTCCGCGGAAGGTGTAGAGCCAATCAATTTGGGAATTGGCTCACCGTGGAGAAGTGTCCTCGAGTCTCGGGTGGAATTTCAACTCCGAAATCGAGCCACAGAGGAGAAATGCGCATGGGGATCTCACCTGGGATCAAGTGCTCTCAAGATGGAGAAGCGGTCTGAACAATTTTGCGAGTTTTGGCAAGGTTTTTGCTTCTCCTCTTCTTATGGCCGAGAGGGGCGGAGTTTAAATGGGAGCCGAGCCGGGAGGCCTCCCGTGGGGAGTTAGGCTCGGGATCAGCCGTGCTTCGTGAGGAGAAGAACAGCCATGGTGGCCATCTGGGCATGGGGTGCCTCAACAAGGTGGAATTCCAAAGTCTGGCTCACATGCGAGCTTCCTGGGTGTGGTGTTTTCCCACGATCCAGCGCGGCCGGCCAGTAGCATGGGTCACCATCTCGACTCAGTGAGGTCGTGCTCAGCAATGGTGAAGTCAATTGGCTTGGACATGTGTAAAGTGTTCGAATTAAAATGGAATGGGGAGGGGGTCATTTTGGCTTGAAATCGGTCAACCCATCGGGTTTGGACTGGGTTCACCTCCCCATGGCCGGTCTCTGGGCCGAGAAGACCAGCTAGGCTAGCCGGTCAAGAGGTGGTGATGTCCTTATCCAAGAATATTTGGATTAAATCTTGGTTAAGGGGAGACATGCTTAAGGCTAATGACTTTGTAGGAGATGGTTAAAGGACTCCTCCTTCTGCCATTAATGGCATGGTCACATGCCAAACTTTCATGGCTTCATATGGCTTGCAGAATGGCTCATCCTCGGCTCCATTCTGCCTCGGAAAAGCTTCTGGTCAATTTCACGAAAATCGGTTTTAAGAATTTTGGATGTTTTGATGGAAATTTGTATGAAACTTGATTTGGAATAATTTGATGGTGATTTTAGGACTTAGGTAATGGATTTAATTAAATGGATGACAAATGGAGATGTCATGTGGGCTTTGTGGTAGATTTGCTTTCTGAATTTCAAGGAAATGGGCTTTTAGAAAGGTTTAAGGGAAGCGGGCTTTTAAGTTTAAGGATGTGTTCATGGATGGGAATTTTTGTAGAAGTTTGGGCCAAATAGTTGTTGGTTTTGGTTTAGGGATGTTTCATGAATAATTTGAAATAGTATTTAAGGTGGTTTGGTTCGAATCGGTCGATCTGGTTTATTCTGTAAATGGGCCAATGTAGGTCAAATTAGGCTAACTTGGGCCAATGTTGGGCTAGGGTTGAAATTGATGTAAAATAAATGTTAAGAAATGTTTATGGGAGTGTTTCAAAGAGGTTTTGGCTTTGGTTGGGTTTTAATTTCGAGGTTCGGGCCTATTCTGGCGTTAGATTCTGGGTTTAGGTCAAAATCGGCTTTTGATTTTGGGGTTGAATTTAGTGGGTTCGGGTCAAAATCTTGGGCAAATCATGTTAGTGTTTTGTTTATGAGGATGTTAAGGAAGGTTTAGAAAAGATTTGGGGTTAATTGGAGTTGAATCGGGTTAGTCTGGGCTAAGTCTGGGTCATGGGTCCAAATTAGGCTTTAAGGCCCAAAGTGAAATTGATCCAAATGTCAATCAAATTGGACTTGGATTTGGTCTAAATTGGTATTGGGAATGTTGAATTGAAGTTTAGAATTGAATTGGACCAGAATTTGGGTCAATCGGATAGGTCTGGTTTAACATCGGGTTCACTTCTGGGTTAAAATGGGTCAATTTGGGGTTTTAACCAAAGTAGGGTAAATTGATAAAATTGGCCCATGGTGTAGTTGGATAAAATGAAATTGGGAATATTTGGGATCTTTTGGAATTTTCTGCGAATTTTCTGAATTTTTGGATTTTTAGGCCAAGAAGGGTATTTTGGGTATTTGAGGTATTGGGGGTATTTTTGGAATTTTTGGTATTTTTGGATATAGATGGTCAATTTGAGTGGTGTAGAAATGTTTGGGAATAATTTTGAAGAATTTTAGGTAACTTGGAAATTTTGCAAAAATTTGGCTCAAGGGCTTGGCAGTGCTAGTAGTGTAGGGCCCCTGGGTCAAAAAATCGAAAATTTGAGAAATTGAAGATTGGGTGGATTTAGGTGGAAAGAAATCATTTTGTTGAGCCATGAAACCATTTCAAGCCCATATGAGCCATGAAACCATTTCAAGCCCATATGAGCTATGAGAGACTCATTTCGAGGCATTCACTATGTTGTTCCTAACCCTCTTACCAAGGGCTTAGGGGTTAAGGACCATCCATGTGAATCACCTACATGAGTTAGGAGGTTAAGTTGGGTATGGGTGTGGTTTTAGGAGGTGTGTGGGAGTGTAGTGTGTAGGTGTAGTGTAAATCAGCCCCTCACCGCACCAAGCCACCCAGCAGTGTCCTAAGGCCAAAGAGTCCTATAGAACTCATCCTTTAAACTTCCACATTCGATTTCAACCCTCTAGGTGATTAGGGGTCTATAGTCAAGTTTGTGGAGTTTGCAGGAGTTTAGAAGTGGTTTGAATTTCTAAAAGGCGGGTCCCAATTCTAGTCCTCTAAGATAGTCAAAGGAAAAGCTCTAAGGCTAGATCCTAAGCACTAAAAAGAAGAAAGGAAGACCTCATCAAAAATGAGGTCAACAAATGGACCCTCAATAGGTGTGGTGAGCCGACGGAGCACACCGCGCGCATTGGTGTTGACCGAAGCGATCAACAAAACCAACACGTATGTCCAAGTGACGAACTTAGGACGAAGTAGAAGAGTTTCGCCGGGGAGTGTCAAGTACATCTCCGAAACCGGAGATTCTCGAACTCTCGCCGGGGAAAGGAAAAGGAGGTGAATCCCAAATCACATGATCTCGGGGGAATTTCGACTTAGATTTTATTTTGTTTCAATTTAAGCTTTGATGTGTGAGTTTAAATTTTAGTTCGAGTTTCAATTTAGATCGAAGTTTGTCAAAATTAATTTAAGGATTTGATTTGAAATGAAAATTGAATTTCGAGGTTTTAGATGTAACATCTTCAACCTCGAAAGAAAATCGAATTGATTAGATTGAATCGTTGCAATGAGAAGAAATCTCAGTAGCAATGCGGTGTTGGATGTAAAATCCTTAACCTCAAGAGTTTGATTTTGATGTATTTCATTGCGATAGGGAAATGATCCTAAAGCAATGCAGCTTCGGATGTAAAATCCTCGACCCAAAAGGTTTGGATTTGATGTATTTCAAAGGCACATGGAAAGAATCCTAGCAAAGGCAGCTGGGATGTAAAATCCTCGACCCAAAAGTTGAATTTTGATGTATTTCAAAGGCAATAGGAAAAGAATCCTAAAGTAAGCAGTCTTGGATGTAAAATCCTCGACCCAAAAGTTTGATTTGATGTATTTCAAGTGCAACGGAAAAGAATCCTAAAGCAGTGCAGTCTTGGATGTAAAATCCTCGACCCAAAAGTTTTGAATTTTGATGTATTTCACAGATATAGAAGAAAATCCTAAAGTAAGTAGCCTCTGGATGTAAAATCCTCGACCCAAAAGTTTTGAATTTTGATGTATTTCAAAGGCAACAGAAGAGAATCCTAAAGTAAAGGTAGCCTTGGATGTAAAATCCTCGACCCAAAAGTTTTGAATTTTGATGTATTTCAATGCAAGAGGAAGAGAATCCTAAAGTAAGCATAGCCTTTGATGTAAAATCCTCGACCCAAAAGTTTTGAATTTTGATGTATTTCACAAGTAACAGAAGAGAATCCTAAAGCAAAGGCAAGCCTTGGATGTAAAATCCTCACCCAAAAGTTTTCAATTTTGGTGTATTTCAAAGGCAATAGGAAGAGAATCCTAGCAAGGCAAGCCTGGATGTAAAATCCTCGACCCAAAAGTTTGATTTGATGTATTTCAAAGCAACAGAAGAGAATCCTAGCAAGCAAGGTGCATCTTGGATGTAAAATCCTCGACCCAAAAGTTTTGAATTTTGTGTATTTCAGGCAAGAGGAAGAGAATCCTAGCAAAGGCAAGCTTTGGATGTAAAATCCTCGACCCAAAAGTTTTGAATTTTGGTGTATTTCAAAGGCAACAGAAGAGAATCCTAGCAAGTAGCACTTGGATGTAAAATCCTCGACCCAAAAGTTTTGAATTTTGATGTATTTCAAAGGCAACAGAGAAGAGAATCCTAAAGCAATAGGTCTTGATGTAAAATCCTCGACCCAAAAGTTTTGAATTTTGATGTGAGATCTAGAAGATCGGATTTCGAGATTTGATAGTAGATCGAACTCGAATTTGATTGAGACTTAAGCCCGGAAAGATCGAATTTGGAAATTTGGAAATTTGGAAGGATGAGTTTGAACTCGATCGAAACTTGATTTAAGATTTGATTTGAAATTTGAAAGATCAAGTTTGAAACTTGATCGAGATCGATTTGGATTTTGATCGAGAATTTGATTTCGAGATTTGGGAAGATCAAATTTGAAATTCGATCGAGAGTGGATTCGGACTTCGATCGAGAATTTGAAGGATGGAATTTGATTTCAAGTTTGGAAGGATGGAATTTGATCTTGAAGTTGATTTCGTTTATCTTTTAATGGTTCAAATTTTATTTTATTGTTTATTTAATGTTCATGTGAACTTCGTGTTTGTCATTTTCAGCATTTTTTTTAGAAAGTTTTCTTTATTCTCTTTTTTTCTTTTCTCGTTCTTTGTTCGAAGTTCATTTAACTTTAATGGCGTTTCCCAATCAATTTGCACAAAAGAGGTGAAGGCCAAAAACGTGACATGGTCACTTTCATTCCAATCATGTTGAAAATACGTCGTACAACTCGATCTGGAATATATTTCATACAATCCATGTAGACTCAAAACGGACTGTATGATCTTTGTTGATCCATCAAAAGAATCATCCGTCAAAAATCCATGTCCGAATAAGGAGGTACATGGTCAATAACATCACCTTCCAAGCCATCCTCGGCAAGGATGCCGGCTGGATGTACATCGGAGGTGTGATATTTCCTATGTAACTCACAACCGTAAGTGCCGGAGGTTCTCTAGCTCCGGATCCGGTCTGAAATGGTAAGGTATTTTGCCGTCGTCCATCCTCCCGAAAGTAACCGAGATTCGCTCCACCGGCACCCTCGGTATGCAATGCTTTGCGATATCTCGCTCCGTTACCTCGCGCATCATGACGGAACCCACCGGTAAAGGTATCTTTACCGGCCCTCGGAACTCACCCGGCCTCGCTATCCGGAGGTCGCATCCGAACACGATGTTGCACTCATTCAAGAAAGAGACCGTGCAGTAAAGGTCCGACGAAGTCGTGGTGATCAATATGTGGGGTATGCAACACCCCGTTTGTAGATGTTGATAATGCAACTATTGGTATGCAACTGGCCGGGCAGTACTCTCCATGTTATCAATCTTTTTACCATTCTCTTGATAACTAATGGCATCGGATCTACTCGCCCATGACGAAGTATTCCCGTGGGTTTCCTTTCGTCTTCAAGCAAAGTTGTAGCAAGATCCGCATTGTATCGTGATTCTTCCTTTCCCCGGCATCCATCTCCGGGGTTCCGAGTATGTGTTTTCCTCAGTGCGGCCCGCTCGGCCCATTCTTTTCGCATCCCGGATACAATCCACGATTTGCTGTTGTTCATACTCCGAGAATACGTCGGTGTGTAGCTCGAGGCCTTCTAGTATGTTGATTCTTCTTCCTTTAATTCTCTCGAAGTATTCGAAAGTTTTCTTTTCAACATTCCGCATCCTCTCCAGCCTCGTATTCCGGAATGATCCGCGTATGGCGAGGCCTCGTGACATATTGTGGGATATATGGTTCAATCCCTTCACGTTCCCCCGCATACCTCGGCTCCTCGATGATGATGCCCGTCGGACATCCCCTCGGGTTGCTTCGCAACAAGGTCATGCACCGCCGGTGGTTCTATCCGGTGGCGTGGTAGCCTTTCTTTCTTCTGATCTTCTCGGAGATTTCCCCTGGTTCTTTCGTTATTCTAGGAGCCGGCCTCCTTTCTTCGTGTTCCCGGTGAACCGGTGTCCTTGAAATGTGAGTGCCGGCATTAGCAAATGCCTCGTCGCGCTCGGTCCGCAGCCTAGTTTTGTTAACATTTTACGGATGCGGCGATTCTTATTTCTTCGTTGCGTGGCCGCGAGAGTAGCCCTCCGAACTTCTTGAATCTCCGCGGGCGCGGCGCCGACAAGCCTGCCCTCCGCCGTAGTGACTACGGACTTCATTTTCTTGTCTTCTTCGTGTTTGCTTTTCTTTTCTTGTCGTTGGATTGGTGGCTTGGGCCACCCACTTTCATCACCGTCTCGCCCGGGTAGTTCTTCTCGGTTAACCGGGACCCGCTCACTTTCCTCGTATCGTAGGCCCGCCGGTGCGAAATCCGAGTCAATCTCGATTATCGCTCCATCTTTCACCCTCTTTTCATCGAGTGCAAGGCTTACGCCATTCTTAAAGTTCAAGACCAACCGCCCGTTCGACATTTCCCCGCGAAAAGACAAGGAAAAGGATCGTGGGTCGTACTAAGAACAAGAACATTAAGAAAATGTTTATTAAAGATACATTTTTTTTATTATTCTTATATTTTGAAATTTAACAGAATGAAGTAGGATAAGATGAGGGAAGAGATTTTGATTTGAAAAAGGAAACAAGGAAAACTTAATTATCATGATTTTATTTATCTTAGCACATTTTATTATTTTTGGGTTCTGACCCAACCATAAGTAATTACTTTCACCCGTGTTTCTTAGGATGAAGAATTCATTCCTTCGAAACATCAGTAGCGTAATATTTTTTCAAGTATCGTCCGTTGATCGGAAGCATATGTCGTTTTCCCCGGCAATTCACTAGCCGGTAGGAACCTCCCGAGTATACCGCTTCAACCACAAACGGTCCTTCCCAAGTGGGTTCAAATTTTCCTCCTATCTCGCGGTGTGCAAGAATAGAGTCTCGAGAACGAGAACTAAGTCACCAACTTCAAGGTTCTCGGGCGACCCGCCTTGTCATGGGCTCGAACCATCTTAGCTTGGCATAGTTCTAAATTCCGTTGTGCCGCAAGTCTTTTCCTTCCAAGCTTTCTAATTCTTCGAGTCGTAATCCGCGTTTTCTTCGTCGTGATCTTATTTGCAATCGCAATTCCGAGTGAAGGAAGCCGAACCTCTAAAGGTAACATCGCTCGGACCCATACACCGTGAGCGTAAGGTGTAGCTTCGAGTAGGGGTTCCGAAGGTTGTCCGCAGGCTCCATAAGGCTTCTAACAATTTCTCGTGCCAATTTCTCTTATTATCGTCCAAGGTTTTCTTTAAGATTTGAACGAGAGTTTTATTAAAAGCCTCGCCGAGGCCGTTTGCTCTCGGGTAGTAAATCGTCGAGTATCGCCGCCGATTCTCGTGTCTTCCGACAAAATTGTTGATTTGTGTGCTTCGAATGCCGACCCATTATCCGAGATGATCCCGCGCGGCACTCCGAAACGGCAGACAACTCTGTTCTTGAAAACCGTAGAGACGTGGTGTGCTTTCACTTCTAAGTGGAACTCGCTCGCCCACTCGGAAAAGTAATCCGTAGCCGCAAGAATGAAACGATGTCCTTTCGAAGATGGTGGTTCTATCGGACCCACTATATCCGTGCCCCAACATTCAAATGGCCACGACGCAATTGTCTGGTGTAGCACATTCGGAGGTCGGTGTAGAACCACCCGTGCACTCGGCATCGATGACGCCTCGGCGATTTTCATGCAATCGGTCATCATCGAGGGCCGTAGGTACTCTAGTCTTTTAATTTTCATCTTCATTTCTGGACCCGACCGGTGAGCGCCACGCAGTCCCGAATGCACCTCTTTAACAATTTCACGGGCCTCAAACCCGCTTAGGCACCTTAGCCACATTCGATCAAAAGACCTTCCGTATAATGTGTTGTTTATTAATGCGTAGACGTAGTTCTTTTCGATCCGATGGGCTAGCGACCTATCGTCCGGTAGCTTTCCCGTTCGGTGTAGTCTATCAATGGCCGTCGCCAATCTTCCGTGTTTTCCGTTACCGATGCAACCGATTCTTTTTTCTTCTCGATTTGTGTATCATGTCTATGTCAAGCCGTGATAGGACCCGACGTCCGTGAACCGACACTTCCACCGATTCATCTTGCAAACATGCAAATTCTTTTGCGAGACGGGCTAAAGCATCCGCTAAAGCATTCTCTTTTCTAGGAATTTTGTAGATTGTCACATTTGGAATCTGTTCCAACACTCGTATGGCATACCGGAAGTATTGTTCGAGTCTTGGTTTAAAAATCCCGTATTGTCCTAGCGATCTCGTTGAATGATTAACTCGTGAATCCCCGTAGATGTTGATGTCTCGTTATCCCCATTCGAATAGTTAATTCCAGTCCCGTTATGAGGGCCTCGTATTCCGCTTCGTTGTTTGTACACGGCTTCGTCAAGTGGTAGGAGTATCTTAACATCCCCCGCTCCGTGTTATAAAGATTAGCCCGATTCCCGCCTTACCGGCACTATCACTTGCGATTCTTCGTCTTTGTGTGCCGAAGATGCTCCGTCGAAATACAATTCCCAACGTCGATCATCGTGGTCTTCTAGGCTCATTATTTGTTCATCCGCGATCGTCATCGAGAGGAGATTCGGCTCGGCAAAGGGTGTGCCGCGAGGAAGTCCGCTAAGACTTGTCCCTTTACTGCGCACGCGTAGGCACGAAAGTTATATCGAATCGCAATAATATCATCGACCATCCGGCAAGTCCGCCGGAAAGTGTTGGACGAGTCATCAAGTATCGCAATGGATTAAACTTCGAAATCAAGTCGACCTTATGAGAAAGCATGTAGTGCCCGAGCTTTCGAGCGGCGAAGATCAGTGGCCAAACAATGCTTTTCAATTGCGGGATACCTTACTTCCGTCTAGAGTAAACGACGGCTTAAGTAGTAAAGAGCATTTTCTTTACCCTCATCATCGACCCTGCCACTGTGGCTCCGAGAGAGTCGTCTAAAGCCGCGGTGTAAAGTATCGCCGGTCTACTCGAGACTCGGGGCCGCGAAGACAGAGGTTTCATTAAATATTGTTTAATGTCTTCGAAGGCCTTCGGCATTTCTCTTCCCAAATAAATTCGGCGTCCTTTTAACTAGTGCCGAGAAAGGCCGACACCTACTCGACAGTTCGAGATAAAGCGTCGAAGATATGCCGCCTTCCTTGAAAAGATCGTAGTTGTTTTAAGGTTTTGGGAGGCGGCATTTCTAAGATAGCTTTAATCTTCTCCGATCGATTTCAATTCCACGATGTCGGACAACGAATCCTAAGAATTTCCCGAGGTGACGCCGAAGGCGCATTTTAAGGGATTCATCTTAAGGTTAAATTGTCTTAATCGTTCGAAAACAATTCTCAAATCATACGTGTGGTTTTCCTTTACTTTGCTTTCGATGACGACATCGTCCACGTAGCATTCGACTCGATTGTGGATGAGATCATCAAAAATTCTTGTCATTGCTCTCTTGGTAAGTTGCTCCCGCGTTCTTCAGATCCGAATGGCATCACCGTGTAGCAAAATACTCCGATCGGCGTTCCGAATGCCGTAAGCTTTTCATCTTCTCGGAGCCATTTTTATCCGGTTGTATCCTCGAAGATCCATCCATGAATGAGAATATTTCATGTGTCGAAGCAATATCGATCATCGGCTCTGGAATCGGTAGAGGGAATTCATCTTTTGGACATGCCTTGTTTAAATCTCCGAAGTCCACACAAATTCCGATCCGACCATTCTTCTTCTCTGACCGGCACCACATCAAGCAGCCAAGCTCGGGTATTGTTCTTCACTTCGACAAATTTAGCGTCTATTAGCTTTTTAACTTCGGCTATGACTTGTTGTTCGATTTCCCGTACGCATTCTTCTGGGAGCTTGTCTGACCGGAACAGAAGTAGGATCCATTCCTAACTTATGGACCGCAACCTCCGGGGCTAATCTCGGCATTTCATCGTAGTTCCAAGCAAAACAAATTCTTAAATTCCATTAACAACTTGATTATTTCTTCGGAGTCTTCTCGTCGAGTAAGGAGCTAACAAAGGTAGGTCTAGGCTCTTCGCTAGTACCCAAGTTAACTTCCGTTAACTCATCTATCGTAGATTTGATTTCTTCTTCGAATTCCGTGAGCGTCTCCAATTTGTAAATCTTCGAGTTCGTCCGTAGTTTCCATGCGCTTTCATTGATTTGCAAGTGACAACCAAGCAAAATTCGCATCGTCAACCGACCCTACCGTGCCGAATCCGAGTCCATACTTTGAATCGGGAGGACGGCCGAGTTATTCCATAACTTTTCAAAATGTTGTGATTGGCCTTTTGTCCATTGTCGAGGTAAGAAACCACGTCGAATTAAATTTCGAACACTGTAGAGAGTACCACTCAAAAGGTAATTCCATTAACTTCGATGAAGTGACATCTTCGAATTGTACATTATTTTCAGCTTTGAGGAAGAAGCACCACTGGTAGAATTTGATCGGCTTAGACCGTCACTACGTACCTCTTTGACTCTCCATACCCTCGATCTTATTAGAATGGACTGGAGTTAGGGTCATAGTGATGTACGTAGTGGTTAATCTTCTCGTACATTGATTTGTATTCTTCGTTCTTTTCATCTTCGAGGGAGATCTTTGTATTGCGGCTTCTTTCGACTTATTGTTGTCGCTTCTTGCTTGATTTCTTTTTCTTCTTCGTAACTATCATCCCAATCAACATTGATGGTTGGTTTCTTCCGTCCAATCGTCCTAAGTGTCTCTACCACGGCCTCGTCCCCGGCCTCGACCTCGGATGCGAGTTGTGGAGAAACCTTCACCATCTCGCCGAAGGGAGCGGTGAGTGATCGTTGGACTAGAACTTCAGTGTTCTTCGTTGTCCCGAACTTTCTTTGCTTCATTTGTTATGGTATCTCTGGAGAAGATTGTTTTCTTTGGCGGCATAATAAGCCGCATCTTCATGGATTCCAATTTCATGTACGGAGAATGGTTGTAAGTCTCCTTTGATGCACCGTTCCCCTCCATCGTAATATTTCGATGCACTCGATGCAGATGATGGTACCATCCCGTTTTCATGTATCCATGGTCGGCCCAAGAGAGCGTTGAACGACGTTTCGAATCGATTATATGAAATTTTACGGTTGTCTCTGCTAAATCACCGGTCTTCATCAAGAAGCGTTATTGACCCGAGGGCTCTTTCTCCTTTCCGGTCGAATCCTCTTAATAACATTTTGTCGGCCTCGAGCTCACGAGCATCAATTTCCAAGTATGCTAGTGTTCGAAGACTCATTATATTGATCGATGCTCCCGGATCCACCAATACTCCGGAGAGCGTAAACTTCCCAATTGTAACCGAAATGTACAACGGTCGGTCGTGATCTGCTGTCCCAAGTAGTAGGTCATTGTCTCGTGAAGGTAACACCTCGTCGTTCCTTTAACGAGCAAACCTCATCCAAGGAATCTCCGCCATTCGAGCTAAGCAAATTTCCGGATCAAGTAAGGCCTCGATCGAGCTTCTCTCATCTCCTTTGGATAAGATGAGAGCATCGTAGATGCTCGCCTAGCCGGTAGTTTCCTAAGATGGGCTAGCACGTTGTAGTCCACTTTGTTCTCCCGTGTTCTCGCTCTTCTCGAATGGGTATGTCTTCCGCCGGGGCTGGTTCTTCTGAACAACCACCGCTTCTCTTTGTCTTTCGGACCCATTCTCGGAGGTAGAACTTTTCCACTTCTTAGGCCGACTTCGTAATCTCTTCCGAATCTAATATTGAGTTTGCTCCGTGTCTCCTCCCGAATCGGAATGATCGGCTCTTCCGGATTATCTTCCAAACTCGAAGGCTCTAACACTATTGTAACCGGAGCTCCTCGAAACTCACGTATAGATCCGTTGCTCGTCGAACTCTCGTAGCCTCCTCGATGGATGCCTTCTTCGTCATTTTGATCGTCGAGATCTTGTATGATTCGAGAATTGTTGTTGGTATCGAAATCGACGCCCGGATTGTCGCTAGTTACGTAATCGTTAGAAACAACATAAAACGTAGCCAACGCCATCACCCTTATCATTATATGATCCCACCGAAGTGAGCAGCATAATCATACAAAATCAGAGGTTCGAGGGATTTCTCCCCCGAATCGAAACAACTATCCTAGGATAAGCTGCCCCTAGTCTAGCCTTAGGAGTCTCGGCCCCTCTTCTTCGTCAATTTTCTTCTCCTTCGATTGTCTCCTCGTCGAGGTGGTTCTTCTATCGCAAGTGATAAGATCGGCTTAACAGGTCTCGAACTCGGAATTGAAGCTCGCACCGAAGCGGTTCGGATGTTGTCTAAAATCTTCTTCGAAGATCTCGTCCATGCGGTAGTCCATCCATCGTTGGCTGCATGTGGATCTATCGAATGACGGGATCGGGCTGAGATAACATCGACGGAACCTCCTTTCGGGGTTCCTTCATGTACTCCTTCGGGATTGTTATATTTCCTTTCCGAAGGTTGTCGCTGAGCCAACTTTTCGAAGGTAATGCGCTTTCTATCTTGTGCCCAAGCATTCGATGGTAGGGGCAAAAGCTCGGGATCACCTTCTTGTTGACTTCCTCCGGTCTGTTCGGCTGCAAACTCGGAAATCTGGAGTTTTCATTAAGCTACGGAACATCTTTGGTATCGCTTCATTTTTGAACGGATATTCTCTCGCTCGAAGCTCCTCAATGTACGTTGCGACGAGGTGGTTGTTCATACCGCGGGGACGACTCGATAGCCGGACCGGGGTTGTTGGTAATTTTGTCGCGGTTGTCGCGGCCGTTCCGGTGGTATTCGCATCGGCTTGTTTGCCTTTGTCAACCGCCGCAACGACCCCGCATTTCTTTTCGAAAGTCTTCACCGGCTTCGCTCGTCCGTCTTGTCTAAGAAAACTTAATTGCTTCGCCTCTTCGCAAGCTTCCGGCCTCGCTTAACAACTTCTCAAAAGTCTTAATAAGTGAATCCCTCGAGGAGAAGTGCTATCGGGCCGTGAATGCTTTTAAGCAAGATGCCGACCGCATGTTGTTCTTGCAGCTGTGGTTCACACTTCATACTTAAATTTCTCCATCGAAGCATGTAATCCACTGGGAGTTTCATTCTGCCTTCGTTTCTTACCACTAAATCACCTATAGTGATGTGGTGTCGAGCTCCGGCAAATCGCTTAATGAAGAGGCTCTCTAGCTCGAGAATGTCTTGCACGCATCCGTTGGGTAATTCCCGCATACTCGCCGAAGGCGATTCCCGACATGCACCGCTAACGAACTCGTCGGAAGAGTAGCGCATCGCTCCCGCCGCATCGCAACAACTCGGCACGAAAGTGTGCAACATGCCGTCGGGGGTTCCTGCTCCGTCGAAGGTCTTAAACGTAGGTGGTACGAAGTCCTTCGGGTATCGGACAGCTGCCGAATTCTTCCTGGTAAGGCCTACCCGTCCGAATAGATGTCCCGTTCTTCGATTGTGCTAGGCTTCTCGCACCTCGCTCGTTCTACCAAGTTCTTGATATCCTTTTCAGTGGATCATACTTCGTGTTGTATCCTTTTTCACTGGTCATCCCCATCGACGGATGTAATCTCCTTTCCTCCGTCTCACGATGTGAATGACTTCGGGGGTGTCTCTCTATGTGGTCGTACTCGACTTTGGAGAGTGGCTAGAGCTACGGCCATCTCTTCCATCCTCTTCGCCATTCGAGCGATCGTGTCGTCCTTTTCCCGAAGCCGTCTCTTCATCGCTCCGCTCCTTCTTCGCGGCCGCAGGAGCACCTCGAGAAGATGATGAAGCTCGTGTCTCAACCATGTTGATTTCTCGCATATTCGTTGTCCATGAATTCCGATGAGTCGATCTCATCTCCGAACTTTTCTTCTCTTTCTTTTGCCAACCGTCTGATGTCGGTTCTCAACTTTTCCATGGCATCTTCTAGCTGAGCTTCGTGTATTCTGTGGTTGTCATGCGATGGTTGCCGGGTCCTTTTTCACGAGTCCCCTTCATCGCAGAGCACTTTCTTCGCATTCCAAGCTCTCCGGCGAGACTTTCTTCTCGGCCGCTATTTCAGCCTCAATCGCCCCGTAGTGGGACGCCACACCATCCTTCTAGCAGCCAGGTCTATGACCGCATGGTCCATCGGCCAAATGCCGGAAGGTGGTATCCTCCCTAATCCGTAACCCCGATACTACGATAAGTGCGGCTAGCCTTCATTCTCTTCGCTCGGCTTTTCTATCATGACGGCGGGTTCTACTCGGGGCCCAAGACGGATTCGACCGGCACCCGCCCTATCCTTCGTAGAATTTCCGACACGGCGCTTTTCCTTCTTCGCTAGCTTTTCTACCAAAGTCTGCAAGCTGAGCAAATCCGCGTAGTTCCGATTCTTTTCTGCGGCTATCGTCGTAGCATGCGGGCCGTGGTAATGTGGCAACGAATCTTTCGAACATTCTCTTCATCCTCTCGCGGCGGAGAGGGGATGGAACCTCGCTTCCTCCCAAAAGTGGTATGTAGTCGTGCAAAGGTGTATATTCTCGGTAACGGTGCATATTCTCGGCAACTCGAATTTCCTCCAGAAGGCAACCTCAGCAGCTTCCGGCTTCCCGGCGATCCTTCTATTTCTATTTCTTCTTCGGGTCTTTGTCACCGAAGGAATCTTCGAATCGGACCCGATTTCGAAGACGTAAGGTCTTACAGAAGATCCGTACCCTCCACGCGCAATGTGTTTATCATAGTCTCGGATTCCTTTCCCCTTCGATTCTGCGTGAGTCCGGGTAGGTGCAGTAAACAACTAGACCAAGGGGGTGAGTGAGAATGCTCCTCCCGCGGACAAGCAGCATTCTCCTAGCCTGGACCTCGCAGGAAGGAAACCTCGGGGTCGACCCAAGGTCGAACTCGGCGCTGGTTCCTCGCCTTCGATACCTTGTTCGTCCGCGGCAAAGAGGGAGACGTCGGTGACTTCGACGTTCGTGTTTTCAAATCCCCGTCTAAATCGGATGACCCCATTGTCTGGCAGCTTCATCCTTATAGCACAACGAAGTCCAAATTCGTTGGTGAAGGAGAAAATCAGCTTCGGGGCTTCCATTTCCGCAAGGTAGATTCTCGTTGTCGGTCCCTAGTTATGCTTCTTTTCTTTAGGACGAAAAGGAATCGAAAAGAGTCCGAACGCATTCTTTGTTCATGTATTTATAAGAAGGAATTATTTGTTAAAAGAATCACTTATTAGAGGGTTTGTTTATTTAGAACGGAATGTTCAAAGGTGTAGAGAAGGTAAGGAATCCGATTCGGAAAGGAAAAGAAAGTCTTAAGCAAGACTTCCCGACTCGAAGGATCACTCCTAAACTAACACCTATTGGGGTCCACCCCACCTCGAAATGAGGTAAAAGGATCTCGGAACCTCTCTGTTTAGGGGTGTTTAAACAAGGGCTCCTAAATCCGAGAGAATGTTGGCTATACTTGTTCAAGATAGAAATGAACATAGTATTCCAACGGAAAGAAGGGTAGTTTGATCCATTAGTGACATGGATACACTACCGATTTTTGAAAGCGTAATTATTTCGATTATAATGGAGAGAGGAATTCTCCTCACGGAGTCGCCGTAAATTGCTCGCATTATATTTTTAGGTCGTGTGTTTTATTTTGAAAAGTGGTCGCCTAACGTGTTGTGTGGCGAATTTTTATTTTAAATTTAATTTAAATATATATAATTTAGAAAGTAGTATTTGATTTTGAAAATAATTTTTAAATTTGAAAGTTTTAAGATATGAGATTAAACCGATCTCACATCCCCAAATAGTTTATATAAACGAGCACCGCACCACAAACCGTATATCTATCCCTAAGGATAGTACACACCGCTCGATGGTGGGGCTCGATCAAATAAACTAGAAGTTTTGTGACATCCGTTTGGTTTGCGAACCAATTTTATAAGCCGACAAATTCCCCGCTTAATATGAAAGTATCAAACAGTGGTTTATATTACTCCGGGTTCTTTAAAATTCCCTATAAGGGCAAGCCCCTATAGTTAATTACATCTTAAGTGACGGAATCACCTAAGAGAACTCTCGATAATAATCAATAATTCGCTTTCAAGAATTTCAAAGTTTAAGGTTTTCAAAGATTGAATTTTGGAATTTCAATAAGGAATGGATCAAATTTTGGAACATTTTGTTTTGTGAATCCAAAGGAAGAGAGGTAGGAGAAATCACCGATTCGAAGTGAACTTCGATAATTTCCCGACTATCCTATTGTTTGTCTTGAATTTAGGAAAGTCCTAATGTTTATTTGATATTTCAATCTTCGCCAATTTCAATTAATTAGGGCTTATATTTGTATGATAAAATCAAACAAATAGCTTCTAGAAGATGTGAGGGTTTATTGTCGTATCTGACGACTACCTCGGAATCCTAAGACCTGCTAGGGCTTAATTTGCAATGCAAATGCCTAACGAAGAGTTAAGGATTTATGTTGCACTAGGCAAGCTACCTCGAAGTCCTATGGCTTGGTTGTTTAATTCTAGGAAAGTTTTGTCGAAGTAGACTCGTGTTTTGCCGATGACGATGGTCGTGCCGCCCACCATGCTCCGAGCTCCTTGTTGTTGCAGAGGTTTAGTTTTAGAAATCATAAATCGAGAGTTGAGAAAAGTGTTTTGGTTTATAGAAAATCTTAAAATCCAAGTGTTTTTTATGTTTTATTTAAAACAAATCTTAAAGTTGATTATAACGACACCGGTTAAGATCCCACGGTTCCATCCTTCCGCATCATTATTTTTATCGGATTCACTTAGTCCGTATGAATTTGCTAAACTCAACCGAATGAGTTCCACACTTTCATTTAGACCGTGGGAAATCCCGTTAGCAACACGTAGGTTACATCATCCGAGGTATTCCCGATCATCCAACAAAGACGTTTTAATTTAGTTGTAATTGTAGTTTTGTGTTCTGTTTGTGATTAAATTTTCGAGTTGTTTTATATTTTGAAATGTTGTGGCGGTGAATTTTATCTCGCAATGACTTTTAACTTAATTTTGGTTTCAGCTTTAGTGGCTATCCTAAAGGTGTGGGTTTTCATGCAACAGATTGTTTTATCATGCAAGAAAAATAAACGCAAGTATGCAATAAAGTAAATTGCAATAATGTAAATTGCCGGAAAATAAATTGCAGGAAAGTAAATTGCAATAATACAAATGCGTACCTGAGGGTCTTCCCGTCATCCCAAACTCGCACTTAAAACACAATTAGCATATTTAAGCAAGTTCCTAGGTAAAGCTAAGGGAAAGGTTATGGTTTTCTACCAAATTCCTAATCCTATAGCTAGTCATTTCCTATGACGTCTAGTGTTCTTTGTGTTTTAGTTTAAGGACGATTTTCTTTCATCAAAGAATAATCAAATTCAATTGTTCTTATAAATGTCCTATCATATCGAGAAAGTGCTTAAGAAGGATCTTAAACATCTTTTCAATATTTCTGGGATTGTTTTAAGTTCAAATGAATTTAATTATACAAATGAATTAATCGTCCAAGAATTTCAAGTTTTGTTAACTCGCTCAAATGAACTAGACATTTGAATATCCTATGAGTGAAGTGACACTTCATTTAATGTTTTATTTAGGAGCTATAATAACTAAAGCTTTCAAGGGTAAGTTAGTATTCAAATGATTTGGTTTAAGTTAAAGAGTTTAAATTTGGAATAGTTGTTCAAGTTGTTTTTCTTTAAATTTATTTTCTTCTCGTTTTTGTGTGATGTTATATTTAATTCAATTTAATTTAATTGAGTTTTAATTTAGTTTAACATAGTTCAATTTAATTTGATTTGGTGTTTAATTAATTTGATTTGATTTAATTTAATTTAATTATTTAATTTAATTTAATTTAATTTAATTGTTTAATTTAATTTAATTTAATTTTAATTATTTAATTTAATTTAATTTAATTGTTTAATTTAATTTAATTTAATTTAATTTAATTTAATTTAATTTAATTTAATTGTTTAATTTAATTTAATTTAATTTTAATTTAATTTAATTTAATTTAATTTGTCTTAATTTAATTTAATTATTTAATTTAATTTAATTTAATTGTTTAATTTAATTTAATTTAATTTAAATTTAATTTAATTTATTTTAATTTAATTTAATTGATTTAATTTAATTTTAATTTAATTTAATTTAATTTAATTTGTTTTAATTTGATTTAATTCAATTATTTAATTTAATTTTAATTTAATTTTTAATTAAGTTTTATCTTTAATTTTAATTGAAATTTTTGAAAGAGTTTAATAATTTAATTTTAGTTTAATGATTAAGTCTTTTAATATTTTGAATTTGAATTATCATTTTAATTAAGGATTGAATATTAATGAGATAATTAATTTAGGGATTTTTAAATTAAAGAATAAATCTCTTCCTAATAATATCCCTATTTTAATAATTCCAATTTTATTATTCTTCCAAATTTAATCAATTATTTAATTAAGGTTTAATTATTTTAAAATTGCTTAATGGGTTTCTACCCTTTAATCATTTAAATTTCAATCATCCAAATCAGATTAGATCAAATATTTTACTTGTTAAATTTTTATTAAACCTAAAGTTTTAATTAAGGATTAAAATTTAATTACCATTTTACCCTTTAAGCTTAATAATTTCATAACTCACTAAATTGAATTCAAATGAACTTGAAATTTTTATGTGACTTCACTCATATGTCAATAAAGACATGAGAGGAGAAAATGTGATTTTTCTGTATTTAATTTATTTATATAATTATTTTTGGTAGAAAATAGAGATTTTCAAGGGAAATTTGATAACATGACCAAGGGAAAGTTTCTGTCCTTAAGAAAATTAGGGGACATTCCTAATGACCAGAGGACCACTTGGACTAATTTTGGTGATTTTTTGAATTATATTATTTTTATTATAATTATTTTGAGTTTTGGAGTGTTAATTAATTTAAAAATAAAATAAATGTTGAAAAATGAATTTTATATTTTTCAAAAATCTCTCTGATATCAAGGAAACCAGAGAATCAAATTTTGCAATTTTCTGATTTTTCTATGATTTATAATAATTATTTTAGTGAAAATGCTAGAAAATACATTTTTTTTAATTTTAAAATTACCCTAGGGCTTTAAAATTCAATATCTCACTAAATAGACCTAGGAAAAATGTGGATTTGTTCCTAAGTGATTAAAATTCAAAATGTGACATTTTGGTGAATTTTATTATTTTTGTGATTTTTATTATTTTTTAATTATTAAAAATATTAAAATATTATTAAAAATTAACTTTTTAGAAAATTGAAATTTTAATTTTCTTAGGTTCCCCTGATATCAGAGAGGCTCCAAAACCAATTTGGTGAATTTTTGAAAAGTATTTTAAAAGTTATGAATTTTTAAAGTTTAAAATGGCTAAGTGACTTAATCAACCCAATTAGTGGGGCTAACCAAGTCCAATTGACCTCAAATTTTTATGGTAGATTCCTCTGATCCTAAAGGTCAGTGGAGAATTGATTTCAAGTCAATTTGATACCTGGTTAACTCTAATTAATTAAAGACCTATTTTGGGTGTTTAAGCCAATTAGGGCTGTTTTAAATGAACTAAGTCAAAACCTATTTTTCCTAGTGGTTCTCCTGGTCATAAGGAACATCACCAAATTTTCCTAGAATTTATTTCACAACATGCTATTTACTGGAATTAAAATACTCAAAACAGTGACCTGAACTTGAAAAATCAAGAACTCCTCATAGGATGGCCTCGACTTTGGAAAATTCAGTGAATGTTCCCAAATTCAGAGGCTTCAAAAGCCCTATGGTCTCATGCCATGGTGAATTGTATGCATGCATGGAGAATTAAAACAATGCAGAGAGTAAATAAATCATAAAAAATAAAATATTTGATGAAATTGAGCGATTTCTTTTTCACATTATTCTCCTCTCGTTCACCGAGCAAGAGGGTATTTTTATTTTATTTTTGTGATTTTTCTACACAAAGATATGGATTTTTGAAGTTTAGGAATTAAATAAATAAGAAAATACCCTATTTATCTATTTATCCACGCGGCGCCGCGTCAACCTCGGCAGCTCCGAACGCACACGCGTCGCGCCTCCCATTCGACGCCGCCACCCGAGTCGGCAGCCCGGCCCCGCGGTTCTCGTACCGTCTCTCGGTCCAACGCAATCCCGGCCGTCCGTGCGCGCGTGTGTCGAATGGACCGCATCCGTTCATCGTCCCCAAGTGTTCTCACCCGAGAGCCGCTCCACACTAAATCCCTAAGATCTCACTCGATTCTCAATGGATTTTTACGTTCTTATACTCTATGGATTCGTCTCGAAGAGACGAACACATCTATACTAAGCTAACATGCATTGGAACTAAGGCATTTGAAATAGAGAATCTTCGAAGCTCGGGATGAAGAGTTAGCTCGTACCTTGGCTCGGAGAAGTGTGGCTTCAATCCGAGAGTTGTTGCACCTTCGATCGGGTCCCAAGCAAGCTCCGCATGAAGTCTCCTCGGTCTCGGTGAATTGTCCGGATATGATTTCGACCAAGCCCGATCACAAAGCTTGGAGGCCGGAGCAACCGGGTGGCCCGGAGATGGGGCTTTTGATGGTGGACACCTTCCCTGGTCCGGTGAAGGTGTAGAGCCAATCAATTCGGGAATCGGCTCACCGTGGAGAAGTGTCCCGGTTTGGGGTGGAATTTCAACTCGAAATCGAGCTCACGAGGAGGAGAAATGGCAGGGGGATCTCACTGGGGATCAAGTGCTCTAAGAGTGGAGAAGGGTCTGGAACAATTTTGGCAGAGTTTTGGCAAGGTTTTTGCTTCTCCTCTTCTTATGGCCGAGAGGGGTGGAGTTTAAATAGAGCTGGTCAGTGAGGCCTCCTGTGGGGAGTTAGTGGCTCGGGATCAGCCGCTCGGTGAGGAGAAGAACAGCCATGGTGGCCATCTGGGCATGGGGCAGCTCAGCAAGGTGGAATTCCAAAGTCGGCTCACATGTGAGCTCTCGGTGTGGTGTTTTCCGGCGATCCAGGCGGCCGGCCGGCAGGCATGGGTCACCATCTTCGACCGTGGAGGTCGTGGCTAGGCAATGGTGAAGTCAATCGGGTTCTGGACATGTGTAAAGTGTTTGAATTAAATGGAATGGGGAGGGGTCATTTTGGCTTCGAAATTGGTCAACCCATTGGTTTGGGTTGGGTTCACCTCCCCATGGCTGGTCTTGGGCCGAGAAGATCGGTTAGGCTAGCTGGTCAAGAGGTGGTGATGTCCTTATCCAAGAATATTTGGATTAAATCTTGGTTAAGGGAGACATGCTTAAGGCTAATGACTTTTAGGAGATGGTTAAAGGACCTCCTCCTTTTGCCATTAATGGCATGGTCACATGCCAAACTTTCATGGCTTCATATGGCTTGTGAATGGCTCATCCTTGGCTCCATTTGGCTTGGGAAAAGCTTGGTCAATTTCATGAAAATGGGTTTTAAGAATTTTGGATGTTTTGATGGAAATTTGTATGAAACTTGATTTGGAATAATTTGATGGTGATTTTAGGACTTAGGTAATGGATTTAATTAAATGGATGACAAATGGAGATGTCATGTGGGCTTTAGGGTAGATTTGGGCTTTTGAATTTTGAAGGAAATGGGCTTTTAGAAAGGTTTAAGAGAAGTGGGCTTTTAAGTTTAAGGATGTGTTCATGGATGGGAATTTTTGTAGAAGTTTGGGCCAAATAGTTGTTGGTTTTGGTTTAGGGATGTTTCATGAATAATTTGAAATAGATTTAAGGTGGTTTGGGTTTGAATTGGGTTGAATTTGGGTTTATTTGGTAAATGGGCCAATGTAGGTCAAATTAAAGCTAACTTGGGCCAATGTTGGGCTAGGTTGAAATTGATGTAAAATAAATGTTAAGAAATGTTTATGGGAGTGTTTCAAAGAGGTTTTGGCTTTGGTTGGGTTTTAATTTTGAGGTTTGGGCCTATTTGGGTTAGATTTGGGTTTAGGTCAAAATTGGGCTTTTTGATTTGGGTTGAATTTGAGTGGGGTTTGGGTCAAAATCTTGGGCAAATCATGTTAGTGTTTTGTTTATGAGGATGTTAAGGAAGGTTTAGAAAAGATTTGGGGTTAATTGGAGTTGAATTGGGTTAGTTTGGGCTAAGTTTGGGTCATGGGTCCAAATTTGGGCTTTAAGGCCCAAAGTGAAATTGATCCAAATGTCAATCAAATTGGACTTGGATTTGGTCTAAATTGGTATTGGGAATGTTGAATTGAAGTTTAGAATTGAATTGGACCAGAATTTGGGTCAATTGGATAGGTTTGGTTTAACATTGGGTTCACTTTGGGTTAAAATGGGTCAATTTGGGGTTTTGACAAAAGTAGGGTAAATTGATAAAATTGGCCCATGGTGTAGTTGGATAAAATGAAATTGGGAATATTTGGGATCTTTTGGAATTTTCTGGGAATTTTCTGAATTTTTGGATTTTTAGGCCAAGAAGGGTATTTTGGGTATTTGGAGGGTATTGGGGGTATTTTTGGAATTTTTGGTATTTTTGGATATAGATGGTCAATTTGAGTGGTGTAGAAATGTTTGGGAATAATTTTGAAGAATTTTAGGTAACTTGGAAATTTTGCAAAAATTGGGTTTCAGTGCTTTGGGTAGGTTTAGTGGTGTAGGGCCCTGGGTCAAAAAATCGAAAATTTGAGAAATTGAAGATTGGGTGGATTTAGGTGGAAAGAAATCATTTTGGTTGAGCCATGAAACCATTTCAAGCCCATATGAGCCATGAGAGGACTCATTTGAGCGCATTCACTATGTTGTTCCTAACCCTCTGACCCAAGGGCTTAGGGGTTAAGGACCATCCATGTGAATCACCTACATGAGTTAGGAGGTTAAGTTGGTATGGGTGTGGTTTTAGGAGGTGTGTGGGAGTGTAGTGTGTAGGTGTAGTGTAAATCAGCCCCTCACCGTACCAAGCCACCTGCAGGGCTCCTAAGGCCAAAGAGTCCTATAGGAACTCATCCTTTAAACTTCCACATTCGATTTCAACCCTCTAGGTGATTAGGGGTCTATACTGAGTTTGTGGAGTTTGCAGGGAGTTTAGAAGTGGTTTGAATTTCTAAAAGGCGGGTCCCAATTCTAGTCCTCTAAGATAGTCAAAGGAAAAGCCTAAGGCTAGATCCTAAGCACTAAAAAGAAGAAAGGAAGACCTCATCAAAAATGAGGTCAACAATGACACACTCTAAACCATGTTTAGCCACCTCATCATGGATAGAGACCATACCATTCTCTCTTGGTCGACCCAACCGATCCTCTCAGCCCAAAATCAGGCCATGGGGAGGTGCACCCAACCCAAACCAATGGATTGACCAAATTGAAGCCAAAATGACCCCTTTCCCATTCCATTTTAATTCAAAGCCTTTACACATGACAATTGCCAATTGACTGCACAAACCTCCAACCCTGACCCACCTGGACCTGAGGGTGACCCATGCCTGCCGGCCAGCCGCCTGGGTCGCCGGAAAACACCATGGCCGAGACCTTGGGAGGAGCCAAACTTTGGAATTCCACCTCGCCGAGCCGCCCCATGCCCACATGGCCACCATGGTCGTTCTTCCCACGACCGCAGCAGTAGCGATCCCAACCCTCGTCATCCCCGTGAGGCTCTCCAGCCACCTCTATTTAAGCCCGACCCCTCACGGCCACGAGAAGAGAGTTGCACAAACCTTGCCGAAACTCGCCAAAATTGTTCCAAACCCTTCTCCACCCTCAGAGCGGCTGATCCCAGTGTCAATTTGCCCTAATCCCCACCGACAAAATCCAATTTATCAACCGAAATTCCACCCAAAACCAGGACACTTCTCCACAGCTGAGCCAATCCCCAAATTGATTGGTTCTACACCTTCACTCGGATCAAGGGAAGGTGTCCACCAACGAAAGCCCCATCTCCAGAGCCACCCGGTTGCTCCAGCCTCCAAGCTTTGTGATCGGCTGTGGTCGAAATCATACCTAGACAATTCACCATACCAGAAGACTTCATCTGGAGCTTGCTGGGATCCAATCGAAGGTGCAACAACCCTCAGATCGAAGCCACACTTCTCTGAGCAAAGGTATGAGCTAATTCTTCATCCCGAGCTTCTGGAGATTCTCCATTTCAAATGTTTTAATTTCAATACATGATAACCGTATAGATGTGTTCGTCTCTTCAAGACGAATCCATGAGCATAAGAACATGAAAATCCATTGAGTATCGAGTGAGATATTAGGGATTTAGTGTGGATGGCTCTCGGGTGAGGACACTTGGGGACGATGAACGGATGCCGTCCATCCAATACACGCGCGGACGGACGGCCAGGATCGCGTCGGATCAGAAGACGGAACGATACAGCGGGCCCCGGGAGCCCTGAGTCAGATGGCGGCGTCGAATGGGAGCGCGCCACGCGGCGTTTCGGAGCTGCCGAGGTTGACGCGGCGCCTCGTGGATAAATAGAAAATTAGGATTTTTTCTGATTTATTTAATTCCCTAAACTTGGAAAATTCATAACTTTGTGTAGGAAAATCATAAAAATAAAATAAAAATACCCTCTTGCTCAGTGAACAGAGGAGAATAATGTGGAAAAGAAATTATTTAATTTCATCAAGTATTTTATTTTTTATAATTTATTTACTCTCTGCATATTTTTAATTCTCCATGCATGTATACAATTCACCATGGCATGAGACCATAGGGCTTTGAAGCCTCCGAATTTGGGAACATTCCCTGAATTTTCCAAAGTCGAGGCCATCCCTATGAAAAGTTATTGATTTTTCAAATTCATGTTACTGTTTTGAGTATTTTAATTCCAATAATTAGCATGTTGTGAAATAAATTCTAGGAAAATTTGGTGATGTTCCTTATGACCTGAGGACCCTAGGAAAAATAGGTTTTGAGTTAGTTCATTTAAAACAATCCTAATTGGCTTAAACACCCAAAATGGATCTCTAATTAATTAGAGCTAACCATACATCAAATTGACTTGGAATTAATTCTCTACTGACCTTCAGGATCAGAGGAACCCACCATAAAAATTTGAGGTCAATTGGACTTGGTTAGCCCTACTAATTGGGTTGATTAAGTCATTTAGTCATTTTAAACTTTAAAAATTCATAACTTTCAAAATACTTTCTAAAAATTCACCAAATTGATTTTGGAGCCTCTCTGATATCAGAGGAATTTAAGAAAATGAAAATTTCAATTTTCTAAAAAGTTGATTTTTTAATATTATTTTAATATTTTAATAATTAAAAAATAATAAAAATCACAAAAATAATAAAATTCACCAAAATGTCACATTTTGAATTTTAATCACTTAGGAACAAACCCCATATTTTTCTTAGGTCTATTTAGTGAGATATTAAATTTTAAAGCTCTAGGGCAATTTTAAAATTAAAAAAATATGTTTCCTAGCTTTTTCACTAAAATAATTATAATAAATCATAGAAAAATTAGAAAATTGCAAAATTTGCTTCTCTGATTTCCTTGGTATCAGAGAGATTTTTGAAAAATATAAAATTCATTTTTCAACATTTATTTTATTTTTAAATTAATTAACACTCCAAAATTTAAAATAATTATAATAAAAATAATATAATTCAAAAATCACCAAAATTGGTCCAAGTGGTCCTCTGGTCATTAAAAATGTCCCCTAATTTTCTTAAGGACAGAAACTTTCCCTTGGTCATGTTATTAAATTTTCCTTGGAAATCTCTATTTTCTACCAAAAATAATTATATAAATAAATTAAATACAGAAAAATCACATTTTCTCCTCTCATATCTTTATTGACATATGAGTGAAGTCACATAAAAATTTAAAGTTCATTTGAGTTCAATTTAGTGAGTTATGAAATTATTAAGCTTAAAGGGTAAAGTGGTAATTAAAATTTTTAATCCTTAATTAAAACTTTAGGTTTAATAAAAAATTAACAAGTAAAATATTTGATCCTAATCTGATTTGGATGATTGAAATTTAAATAATTAAAGGCTAGAAACCCATTAAGCAATTTAAAATGATTAAACCTTAATTAAATAATTGATTAAATTTGGAAGAATAATAAAATCGAATTATTAAAATAGGGATATTATTAGGAAGAGATTTATTCTTTAATTTAAAAATCCCTAAATTAATTATCTCATTAATATTCAATTCTTAATTAAAATCATAACTCAAATTTAAAATATATTAAAAGACTTAATCATTAAACTAAAGTTAAATTATTAAACTCTTTTAAAGTGTTAATTAAAATTAAAAATAAAATTAAATTAAAAAATAAAATAAATTAAATTAAATTAAATTAAATAAACAAATTAAATTAAATTAAATTAAATTAAATTAAATAAAATTAAAATTAAAAGTTGAATTAAATTAAAGATTAAATTAAATTAAATAAACAAATTGAATTAAACTAACTAACTTAAATTAAATTTAATTTAATTAAATAAATAAAATCAAATTAAATTAAATTAAATGAATTAAATTAAATTAAATTAAATAAATAAAATCAAATTAAATTAAATTAAATTAAATCAAATTAAATTAAAATTAAATCAAATCAAATTAAATTAATTTAACATCAAATCAAACTAAATTGAATTAAATTGAATTAAAATTAAATTAAAACTCAATTAAATTAAATTAAATTAAATTAAGTTGAATTAAATATAACATCACCAAAGACATAAAGAATCCAAAATAAATCTTAAAATAACTTGAACACTATTCCAAATTTAAACCCATTAACTTAAATTAAATCATTTGAATACCAATTTACCCTCGAAAGCTTTGGTTATTATAACTCCTAAACGTAATATTAAATGAAATGTTACTTCACCTATAGGATATTCAAATGTCCTAGTTCATCGAGCAAGACAACAAAATTTGAATCCCCGGACGATTAATTCATTTATATAATTAAATTCATTTGGATTTAAAACAATCCTAGAAATATCGAAAAGATGTTTAAGATTTGTCTTAAGCACTTCCTCGATATGATAGGATACTTATAAGAACAATTGAACTTAATTATTCTTTAATGAAGAAAATCGTCTTCAAACAAAAATACAAGAACCTAGATGTCATAGGAAACGACTAGCTATAGATTAGGAATTTGGTGAAAACCATAACCCTTCTCTTAGCTTTACCTAAGAACTTGCTTAAATATTCTAATTGTGTTTTAAGTGCAGCTTGGGATGACGGGAAGACCCTCCATGTACGCTTTTATTTTATTGCAATTTACTTTCTTGCAATTTACATTATCGCAATTTCATTAATCGCATCGCACTTACTTTTCTGCATGATAAACAACCGTTGCATGAAAACCCACACCTTTAGGATAGCCCCTAAAACCGAAACCAAAACTAAATTAAAAGTCATTGCAAGATAAAATTCACCGCCACAACATTTCAAAATATAAAACAACTCAAAATTTAATCACAAACAGAACACAAAACTACAATTACAACTAAATTAAAACGTCCCGTCGGATGATCTGGAATACCTCTGATGATGTAACCTACTTGTTGCTAACTGGATTTCCCACGGTCTAAATGAAAGTGTGGAACTCATTCAGTTGAGTTTAGCAAATTCATCTCGGACTAAGTGAATCCGATAAAAATAATGATGCCGGAAAGATGGAACCGTGGGATCTTAACCGGTGTCGTTATAATCAACTTTAAGATTTGTTTTAATTAAAGTATTGAAAACACTTGGAAATTAAGATTTTCTCTCAAACCAAAACACTTTTCTCATCCCCTGATTTATGACTTCTAAAATTGAACCTCTCGCAACAACAAGGAGCTCTGAGCATTGGTAGGCAAGACGGCCATCGTCATCAAAGAAACCCGAGTCTACTTCAAGAAACTTTCCTAGAATTAAATAACAAAGCCATAGGACTTCGAGGTAGCTTGCTCTAGTGCAACATAAATCCTCAACTCTTCGTTAGGCACTTGCATTGCAAATTAAGCCCTAACCGGTCTTAGGATTCCGAGGTAGTCGTCCGGTACGACAATAAACCCTCACATCTTCGAAGCTATTTGTTTGATTTTATCATACAAATATAAGCCCTAATTAATTAAAATTGGCAAGATCAAAACATTTAAATAAATATTAGGACTTTCCTAAACTCAAGCCAAACAATAGGATAGTCGGGAAATTACCGAAGTTCACTTCGAATCCGTAATTTCTCCTACCTTTCGTCCTTTGAATTCTCAAAACAAAAATGTTCTAAACTCGATCCATTCCCTATCAAATTCCAAAATTCAATCCTTTCGAAAACTTAAACTTTGAAATTCTCGAGAGCGAACTATTGATTATTATCGAGAGTTTTCTTAGGTGATTCCCATCACTTAAGATGTAATTAACTATGGGGCTTGCCCTTATAGGGAATTTTAAAGAACCTGTGTAATATAAACCCCGTTTAATACTTTCATATTAAGCAGGGAATTTGTCGGCTTATAAAATTGGTTCGTAGACCAAAAGGATGTCACAAATCTTCTAGTTTATCTAATCGAGCCCCACCATCAAGCAAGGTGTCTATCCTCAGTGATAGATACACGGTTCATGGTGCGGTCCTCGTTTATATAAACTATTTGGGATGTGAGATCGGTTTAATCTCATATCTTAAAATCTTCAAATTTAAAATTATTTTCAAAATCCAATACTACTTTTCAAATTATTTATTTAAACTAAATTAAAATTTTGCCGACAACTTCTGTTAGGCGACCCCTTTTAAAAATAAAACACACGATCTAAAAAAATAAGCCGTACAACGCCATTAGAGTTAAATGAACTTTCGAACAAAGAACGAAAAGAAAAGAGAAATAAATAAGAACCTTTCTTAGAAATCCAAATATTCGCATGAACTTCAAATCCACATGAACACCAAATAAAATTTACGTGAACATCAAATAAACAACAAAAATAAAATTGGATCATTAAAGGACAAAAAAATGAAAAATGAATCTCAAATGGAATTACAATCTCAATCTATCTCTTTCAAATCCTTCAACTCTTCCTCAGATCAAAATCTACTTCAAACTACTTTGAAACCCTTTTTCGGGATGGTTCTTCCTCACGGAAAACTCACACTTCAATTTTCAAAAAAAAAAATCCCACACCTTTTTTTCGTCACATCGAAACCCTTTTGATTTTCTGTGATCTCCCTTCACTCTTGTACGGAGATTGACTAGGTCTATTGACACGGAGCCACGAACTTTGTTCGATTTGGTTCTGATGGCATGAGACTGCGTCCTTCTTCATACATTACAACTTCCGAGACTGGTACCTAAATTCCAGTTTTCATTTCGAGGTCGGTACTTAAATTCCGACTCTCCTTTCGAGATCGATACCTAAATTTCAATTCTCATCCGAATTGATACCTAAATTTCAATTCAAAATTTCCGAGACTGGTACCTAAATTTCAGTTCTCATTTCGAGGTCGGTACCTAAATTCCGACTCTCCTTTCGAGATCGATACCTAAATTTCGATTCTCATCCAAATTGATACCTAAATTTCAATTCAAAATTTCGAGATCGGTACCTAAATTCCAGCTCTCATTTCGAGGTCGATACTACGAAATTCGACTCTCCTTTCGAGATCGATACCTAAATTTCGATTCTCATCCGAATTGATACCTAAATTTCAATTCAAAATTTCGAGAATGGTACCTAAATTCCAGATCTCATTCCTAGATCGATACCTAAATTTTGATTCTCATCCGAATCGATACCTAAATTTCAATTCAAAATTTCCGAGATCGGTACCTAAATTCCAGTTCTCATTCCGAGATCGATACCTAAATTTTGATTCTCATCCGAATTGATACCTAAATTTTAATTCAAAATTTCCGAGACTGGTACCTAAATTCCAGTTCTCATTCCGAGATCGATACTTAAATTTCAATTCTCATTCGAATTGATACCTAAATTTCAATTCAAAATTTCTGAGACTGGTACCTAAATTCCAGTTCTCATTCCGAGATCGATACCTAAATTTTGATTCTCATCCGAATTGATACCTAAATTTCAATTCAAAATTTCCAAGACCGGTACCTAAATTCCAGCTCTCATTCCGAGATCGAAACCTAAATTTCGATTCTCATCCGAATTGATACCAAAATTTCAATTCAAAATTTTCGAGATCGGTACCTAAATTCCAGCTTCTCATTCCGAGATCGATACCTAAATTTCGATTCTCATTCGAATCGATACCTAAATTTCAATTCAAAATTTTCGAGACCGATACTTAAATTTCAGCTCTCATTCCGAGATCGATACCTAAATTTCGATTCTCTTTCGAATTGATACCTAAATTTCAATTCTAAACTTCCGAGATCGGTACTCTAAATTCCAGCTCTCATTTCGAGGTCGTTACCTAAATTCTGAATCACCTTTCGAGATCGATACCTAAATTTCGATTCTCTTTTGAATTGATACCTAAATTTCAATTCTAAGCTTCCGAGACTGGTACCTAAATTCCAGTTTTCATTTCGTGGTCGGTACCTAAATTCCGACTCTCTTTCCGAGATCGATACTTAAATTTCGATTCTCTCCCAAGATTGATACTTAAATTTCAATTCCAGCTCCGTTTAAACTTTTGAGATCAGTACCTAAATTCTGATTCTCATCCTTTTTCAATCGACACTTAAACTCCGATTCTCATCCCGAGGCTGGTACCTAAATTCCGCTTTTCGCAATCCCGAGATTGGAACCTAGGTTTCAATTCTCATTTCAAATCCAAATTTCCTCAAATTGATTTTAAATCAAACATCAAATCAAAATCCAAACTCACACATTGAAACTTGAAATTTAAAAGTAGAATGAAATCTAAATCAAATTCCCGCATCTTGTGATTCGTAGCTAGCCTCATTTTCCATTCCCGCCGAGAGTTCGAGAATCTCCTGGTCTTGGAAACATACCCGATACTCCCTAACTGGAAATTCTTCTACTCCGTCCCAAGCTTATCATTTGGGAATCTCGTGTTGGTTTTGTTGATCTCTTCTGGTCAACACAAATACGCGCAAGGTGCTCCTTCAAGCACACCACACCTCATCGGGGTCCATTTGTCGACCTCATTTTTGATGAGGTCTTTTCTTTTACTTCCCTTTAGTGTTTAGGATCTAGCCTTAGGCTTTTCCTTCGACTATCTTAGAGGACTAGAATTAGGACCCATCCCTTAGAAATTCAAACCACTTCTGACTCCTTGCAAACCCCACAAGCTTGATTGTAGACGGCTTAAAGGATGAGTTCCCTATATGACTCTTCTTGCCTAGACTACTCCCTGGTGGCCCGGTCTCAGTGAGGCTCGACTTACACACTCACTACACTCATACACTACACTCTCATACACACAATCCAAATCCTAAAACCACACCTATGCCCAACTTGACTCCCCGACTCATGTAGGTAATTCATATGGATGGACCTTAACCCCTAAGCCCCCGCTAAGAGGGTTAGAACAACATAAGTGAATGCCTCCAATGAGTCCTCTCATGGCTCATATGAGCTTAATATGGCTTCATGGCTCAACCAAAGTGATTCCATTTCACTCACATTTGATCAATCTTCATTCCTCTAAAATTTCAATTTTTGACCCCGAGACCCCTACACCCATCAAACCTACCAAATGCCCTTAGAATTACCCAAAATTTGCAAAATCACCTAAATTGCCCAAGAGTCCTCAGAATCAATCCTAAAAATTTCCCCCCCACTCAAATTGACCATCTCCAGCCAAAAATACCAAAATTTCTAAAAATACCCCCAATACCCTCCAAATTACCAAAATGCCCCTCTTGACCCAAAAATCTAAAAATTTAGAAAATTCCCAGAAAATTCCAAAACATCCCAAATATTCCAAATTTCATTTTGTCCAACTACACCATGGGCTAAATTTGTCAATTTACCCCACTTTTATCAAAACCCCCAATTTATCCCATTTCAAACCCAAATGAACCCAATGTCAAACCAGATCACCCCAATTGATCTCAATTTTGGTCCAATTCAATTCTAAACTTCAATTCAATGTCCCCAATATCAATCTAGACCAAATTCAAGCCCAATTTGATTGGCATTTGAATCCAATTTCATTTTAAAAGCTTAAGGCCCAATTTTGACCCATGACCTAAACCTAGCTCAAACCAACCCAATTCAATCCCAATTTGACCCAAATCTTTTCTAAAACCTTCCTAGAATCCCCAAAAACAAAACACTAACATTATTTGCCCAAAGTTTGGACCCAAACCTTACTCAATTTCAACCCAAACCCAAAATTCCTTAAATGGGCCTACACCCAAACCTAACCCAAATGGGCCCAAATCCCAAAATCAAAACCCAACCAAAGTTGAAACCTATTTGTAACACCCCCATAAGCATTTACCAACTTTAATTTTACATCAATTTCAACATTATCCAACTTTAGCCCAAGATAGCTCATTTTGACCCATTTGGACTCTATTACCAAAGAGACCAAAATTAGACCCAATCCAATTCCAAATCACCTCAAACTTGCTTTAAATCACTCATGACACATCCCTAAACCAAACCCAACATTTATTTGACATGGCCCTTTACAAAATTTTCATCCAAAATCCCATTTTGAAACATGAAAGCCCACTCCCTTAAACCATTCTAAAAGCTCACCTTTACCAAAATTTAAAAAAAAAACCCAAACCCATCCTAAAGTCCATATGACACTCTCCCTCATCTTAAATTCAACTTAAAATCATTTCTAAAGTTCTAATTTATCATTAAACCATTCCAATTCTAGCCACATGAAAATTCCCATCAAAATGCTAGAAGTCACAAAATCCTTCCTCATGAAAGTTGACTTAACTTTTCCCAAGCCAAATGGAGCCATGAAGCCATGCATGAGCCACATGGGAGCCATGAGAGCCTTGGCCACCTCACCATACCCAAAATGGCAAGAAGAGGGGACCCTTTAATGATTCTCTTAAGAGTGATTAACCACTCCCATGTCTCCCCTAACTCATGCTTAAGCCTAATTGTACTTGGATTGTGACTTGACCCCACTAATCAAGCTGATCCAAATGACTTTCTCTTCAGCCCAAATTGGCCTTGGATGGTGCACCTAACCCAAAACCATGTGTTGACCCATTTAGAACCAAAACTAGTCCTTTCCCATTCCACTTTGATTCAAACTGTTTACACATGGCAGCAACCAATTGACTTCACAAACATCAAGCCCTGAGCCTCCTGACCCTGAGGGTGACCCATGCCTGCCGGCCAGCCTCCTGGATCGCCAGAAAACACCACATCCGAGAGCTCCCATGTGAGCCAACATTGAAATTCTCCCTTTCTGAGTTGCCCCATGCCCAATGGCCACCATGGTTGTTCTTCTCCTCACCAGAGCAACTGATTCCAATCCCTAACTCCCCCTGGGAGAGCCTCCAGCCTTGCCTATTTAAACACCACCTCTCTCGGCCATGGAGGAGGTGCTGAAAAAAACCACACAGAAACTCTGCTAAAATCATTCCAGACTCTTCCCCACACCTGGAGAACTTGATCCCCACTGAAATCCCCCGCCATTTCCTCTCTCGCGAGCTCAATTTCGTAGTCGAAATTCAAGCCCAAAACCAGGACACTTCACCACAGTGAGCCAATCTCCAAATTGATTGGTGCTACACCTTCACCAGACCAAGAGGAGAAGTTCCCCAGTGAAAGCCCCCTCTCCTGGCCACCCAGTTGCTCCAACCTCCAAGCTTTGTTATCGGCTGTGGTCACTTTTGTACCTAGGCAATTCACTGTGCCAAGGGACTTCATCTGGAGCTTGCTTGGACCCAATCGAACGTGACACAACTCTCAAATCGAAGCTTCACTTCTCTGAGCAAAGGTATGAACTCTCTCTTCTTCCCGAGATTCTGGAGATTCTCCATTTCAAATGCCTTAATTTAAATGCATGTTTACCGTATGGATGTGTTAGTCTCTTCAAGAAGAATCCATAGAGCATAAGAACACAAAAATCCGTTGAGAATTGAGTGAGTTCTTAGGGTTTTAGTGTGGACGGTCACGGGTTCACACCAGTCGTAGACGATGACTGGGAGCCGTTGGATCGCGCCTGTATCGAGCTCACGGCTCAGATGACGTCGGACCAGAAGACGGTACGTGAACCGCGGGCCCCGTGGCAGCTGACTCAGATGGCGGCGCAGAACTAGAAGACACCGCGTGGCCTTTCGGATCCACTAAGGTTGACGCGGCACCGCGTGGTTAAGTAGGAAATTAGGGTATTTTCTTATTTATTAAATATCCAGAACGTCAAAAATTCATAACTTTGTGTAGAAAAATCCTAAAAATAAAATAAAAATACCATCTTGCTCAGCTGAGCAGAGGAGAATAATGTGGAAAAGAAATCGAGTCATTTCATCAAGTATTTTATTTTTAATAATTTATTTACTCTCTCGCACTATTTCAATTCTCCATGCATATAGGAAATTCACCATGGCATGAGACCATGTGCTTTTGAAGCCTCCGAACTTCGGGAACAATCCTTCGAATTTTTCAAGGTCATAGGCCATCTCTATGAGAAGTTATCGATTTTTCAATCGCATGTTACTCGTTTTGAGTATTTTAATTCCAATAATTAGCATGTCGAGAAATAAATTCTAGAAAATTTGGTGATGTTTCTTATGACCAGTAGGAACCTAGGAAAAATAAGTTTTGAGTTAATTCACTTGGAATAACCCTAATTGGTCTAAATACCCAAAATTGAATTTTAATTAATTAGGGCTAACTACACATCAAATTAACTTAAAAATAATTCTCCACTGATCTTTGGGATTAAAGGAACATCTCATAAAAATTTGAAATCAATTGGACTTGATCAACCTCACCAAATGGGTTGATTAAGCCTCTTAAGCAAAATGGGTGAAATTAAACTTTAAAAATTCATAACTCACAAAATACTTTTCAAAAATTCACAAAAATGGTTTTAGAGCTTCTTTGATATCAAAGGAATTTAGTAAAATTAAAATTGTAATTTTCTAAAAAAGTCGATTTTTATCATTATTTTAATATTTTTAATAATTAAAAAAATAATAAAATCATAAAAATATTAAAAATCACTAAAATGTCACATTTTGAATTCAAATTACTTAGGAACAAACCAAATATTTTTCTTAAGTCCCTAGGATAAGATATTGAATTTTAAAGGCTTGATGTAATTTTTAATATTAAAAAATGTATTTTCCGACCTTTTCATTAAAATAATTCTAATAAATCAAAGAAAAATCAGTAAAATATAAAATTTATTTCTCTGGACTCCTTGAGGTTAGAGAGATTTAGGAAAAATATTAAATCCTTTCTTCAAATTTAATTTTATTTTAAAATTAATTAATACTCCAAAACTCAAAATAATTCTAATAAATAAAATATAATTCAAAAAATCACCAAAATTGGTCCAAATAGTCCTCTGGTCATTAGGAACATCTCATAATTTTCTCAAGGTTATAAGCATTTCCTTGGCCATGTTGTTTAATTTTCCTTGAAAACCCCTATTTTCCATCAAAAATAATTACATAAATAAATTAAAAAAAAATATCACATTTTCTCCTCTAATGTCTTAATTGACATGTGAGTGAGGTTACATAAAAATTTCAAGTTCATTTGAGCTTAATTTAGTGAGTTATAGAATTATTAAGCTTGAAGGGCAAAAGGGTAATTAAAAATTTCAACCCTTAATTAAAATTTTAGGATTAATAAAAAGGGGAGGGTAAAATATTTGATTTTAAATTGATTTTGGATGATTGAAACTTAAAAGATTGAAGGTAGAAACCTACTAACCATTTCAAATATAATTAAAATAAAACTTTAATTAACTAATTAATTGAAATTTTGGAAGAATAATAGAAATTGGAATTATTAAAGTAGGGATATTATTAAGAGGATATTTATTCTTTAATTTAGAAATTCCTAAATAAATCACTTCAATAATACTTAATTCTTACTTTAAAAAAATTAATTAATTAAAATAATAATCCAAATTAAAATTAAACTAAAATTAAATTAAAATTACATTAAAATTAAATTTAAATTAAATTAAATTTAAATTTAAATTAAATTAAATTAAATTTAAATTAAATTAAAATTAAATTAAATTAAATCAAATTAAATTAAATTAAATTAAACTAAATTAAAAAATTAAATTAAATTAAAACTAAATTAAATTAAATTAAATTAAAACTAAATTAAATTAAAATTAAATTAAATTAAAATTAAATTAAATTAAAATTAAATTAAATTGAATTAAATTAAATCAAAATCATTTATCAACAAACCTAAATTAAATCATTAAGAATTAAATCTAAAATAATTTGAACACTATTCCAAACTTAAACTGATTTTTATAATCAAGTCAAAATTAAAATTAAATCATTAAGTTTAAATCATTAAAATATCTAATAAGTTGATTTGCCCTTTTAAAGCTCTTATTATTATAACTCTTAAATGAGGTAGCAAGTGAAGTGTTACTTCACTTATAGGATATTCAAATGTCCTAGTTCACTGCGCAAGAGAATAAAACTTAAACCCCTGGATGATTAATTCACTTGTATAATTAAATTTTCTTGGACTTAAAACAATCCTAGAGGTATTGAAAAGTTGTTTAAGACTCGTCTTAAGCACTTCCTCAATATGATAGGATGTTTATAAGAACAATTGAATTTAATTGTTTCTTTGATGAAGAAAATCGTCCTTAAACCAAAACACAAGAACCTAGACGTGATAGGAGATGCCTAGCTATAGGATTAGGACTTTGGTAGACAACCAAAACCTCTCCCATAGCTTTACATTGATACTTGTTGAAATATTTAAATGTCTTAACTTGTGTTTTAAGTGCAGCTTGGGATGACGGGAAGAACCTCCAGGTACGCTTTTATTTTATTGCAATTTACTTTATTGCAATTTACTTACATGTACTGTATTTTACTTTTCTTGCATGATAAACAACTGTTGCATGAAAACCAAAACTTTTAGGGTAGTCCCCGAACCGAAACCAAAACTAAAATTAAAAATCACCGCAAGATAAAATCACCGCCACAACAATCTCAAAATATAAAATAACTCAAAATTTAATCACAAAATGTAACAACAAAACTACAATTGCAACTAAATTAAAACGTCTCGTCGAATGATCGGGAATACCTCGGATGATGTAACCCACGTGTTGCTAACGGGATTTCCCACGGTCTAAATGAAAGTGTGGAACTTATTCAGCTGAGTTTAGCAAATTCATCCGGACTAAGTGAATTCGATGAAAATAATCTAGTGTCGTGATGACGAACCGTGAGATCTTAATCGGTTCCGTTTAAACAACTTTAAGATTTGTTTTAATTAAAATATTAAAAAACACTTGGATTTTAAGATTTTCTCTAAACCAAAACACTTCTCTCATCCTTTGATTTATGACTTCTAAAACTAAACCTATGCAACAACAAGGAGCTTGGAGCACGGTGGGCAGCATGACCATCTTCGTCAGCAAAACAACTCTACATCAGCTAAACTTTCTTAGAATTAAATAACCAAGTCATAGGACTTCGAGGTAGTTTGCCTAGTGCAACATAAATCCTCAACTCTTCGTTAGGCATTTGCATGATCATATCATGTGAATTAAGCTCTAACCGGTCTTAGGACTCCGAGGTGATCGTTCGGTAAGACATAAACCCTCACATCTTCGAGGCTGTTTGTATGATTATGTCATACAAATATAAGTCCTAATTAATTAAAATTGGCAGGATGAAAATATTAAGTAAATTTCCAAATCGAAGCCAAACCATAAGATAGTGTGGAAGTTGCCAAGATTCTTCTCGATCCTCGCCTTCTCCTACTTATCTTCTTCGACTCCGAAAATAAATCGTTCCAAATTTGAGTCATTCCCTATTGAAATTTTCAAAATCCGATTGTTTCGAAAACCTTAAACTTTGAAATTCTCGAGAGCAAAACCACCGATCATTATCGAGAGTTTTCTTAAATGATTCACTTCATTTAAGATGTAATTAACTATATGGGCTCGCTCTTATAGGAAACTTTAAGAACCTGTGTAATATAAACCCCGCTTAATTTATTTATATTAGCGTGTGAACTTGTCGGCTTATAAAATTGGTTCGTAGACCAAACGGATGTCACAAATCTTCTAGTTTATTTAACCGAGCCCCATCATCAAGCAAAGGTGTCTACTCTCCGGATAGATATACAACTACAGGTGCGGTGCTCGTTTATATAAACTATTCGGGATGTGAGATCAGCTTGATTTCATATCTTAAAATTTTCAAATTTAAAATTATTTTCAAAATCAAATACTACTTTTCAAATTATTTATTTAAATTAAATTAAAAATTCACCGACAATTTCTGTAGGCGACCTCTTTTCAAAAATACAACACTCAACCTAAAAATATGCCGACAATCTGTTGGTTATAGTATTCAGTCAAAGGCATATAAATTATTTGAGCCAAAGTCTGAGAAGATCTTTATCAGTAGAGATGTAATTTTTTATGAAAATGCTGCATGGGATTGGAATGAATTTGCTCTACCTGATAATGAAAAAACAATAATTGAATTTGAAGAGAAAGATGAAATCAATATTTATAATAATAAATAAATTAGTGTTAATTCATTACTTAGCCCATCACCAGCAAGTCCAAGACCAATAGATTCAAGTATATTTGATAAAAGATAAACTAAAAAGATGAGATCCTTATAAGAGATTTATGATTGTACATTTGATCGTATGGTTTCAAAACCATCAAATTATGAAGATGCTTGTGGAAAAGAAGAACAAAAGAATGCTATGAAGGAGGAGATTGAAGCTATTGAGAAAAATTATACTTAGGAACTTATTGATATGCCAAAAGGAAAAACTAAAATTGGTGTGAAAGGATTTATAAAGTGAAATACAGTTCCGATGGAAGTGTAAAAAAGACACAATGCAAGACTTATTGCTAAGGTTTATGCACAAAAATATGATATTGATTTTTATGAAACTTTCTCCCCTGTCACTAGATTTGAGATGATTAGATTATTACTTGCATTTACTTCATCTGTATTTTTGAAAGATAATTTGGAATAAGATGTATATATATATATCTACTGCAAGGTTTCATTATTAAAGGCAAAGAGTATACAAAATAAAAAAGCACTTTATGGTGTTGAACAAACACCAAGAAAATGGCATTGAAGGCTTGATTCATACTTTCAAAAGAAAAAATTTGTAGTAGTGAACATGATCAACCCAGTTTATATGTGTTAACTTGATGTACTCATATTCTTATAGTTTGTGTTTATGTTGATGATATCAACATGTTGATCTCACTCTTGTTGAGGCTATTCTTTCTTTAGGTAGCATAGGATCTAGCCATAGGACTTTTCTGATGACTATCTTAGAAGACTAGTGATGAAACCATTACCCCATAGAAATTCAAAACACTTATTTGCTTCACTTAGAATTTCAAATACTTAAAGTCTAACCTCTAAGCACTTAGGAGAATGAGACCAAGCATAAGAAATCTCAAGGTGAGTTCTCTGTAGGATAGTCAAGCCTTAGGAACTCACCCCGGGTGGTCTAGTTTGGGTCAGGCTTACATAGACACCCACACCTACATTAAACTTGCACACACTACCTCAAACCCTAAGTTAAACATGTCTACCTTTGATCCCCTACTCTTTGGAAACTCATGTGAGTGGTTCCCCAAGCTCTTAGACCCAGGCAAGGGTTTGGCTAGAACCAACATATGGAGGATCTAAAAGGGTATTTCCCTTGGTCTATGGACCAGGAAGGTTGACATCCTTCAAGTTAACCCTAATTTTACCAAAATCCCAAATTTAACCCTTTGACCCCTAAACTTCCCCCAAATTATCAAAGTATTCTTAAACTCTAGTTTTGACCAAATTTCCAAAATTGTCCAAATTATCTAATTTCTTAAAAAATCATTTGAAAATGTTTCTCACAACTTAAATATCCCAAAATACTCCAAATTGACCAAAATATCCTCAAAATGACCAAAATGACCAAAATACCTCTCAAAATCAAAAAATTCCAAAAAATTCCCAAAGATTCCCAAAATCCTCCAAAATATTCCTAAAACCATTTGAACCACTCCCATGAGCCTAACTTGACCTATTTTGACCAAAAGCCTCAAATTGCCCTTAAAGGCCCAAAATACCTAAATCACCCCCAATCTAAACCCACCGACTCACGATCTTTCCCAATTTCAATCCTAAACTCAAATTCACCATGCTTAAACCCAATTCAAAACAAATCCAATCACAGTTTGACTCAATTTCAAGATCAATTCCAACCTAATTTAAAATCCCCAAATTTGCCCAAAATGTGTCATATGCCCAAATTTCACCAAATGGAACCTCCTAACCCCAAATTTTCCACCTCATTTCTATCCAAAATCCTTCATGGCATTCCCCTAGACCAAATTGAACCATCAATTGAACCCTAGCGAAGCTCTAGCCCAATCCAAACCCAAGCCTAACCCAAGTTAGCCCAAATTCACTAAATGTCCAAATTCCACCAAATTGACCCTCCAAACCAATTCAAAATCCCTCCAATCCTTTTCTAAAAGACAATCATACACACTAAATTGAAAAATAATTTGAACCCAACTCAAGCTCAAACTTAACCTAGCCCAACTTAAACTTAAATGACCCAAATTGAATCAAGACCCAAATGTCAGCCAAGCCTAGCCAAATTGACCAAGCCAAACCTCCTAATTCCATCAACTGGACCCTAGAAACCACCCTAGAGCCACTTAGGCCAACCTACATGGGTCATGGACCAAGGGTCCCTTAATTTAGGGGATTTCCTCACATTTACGACTAAACCATATATTGCTTCACTCCAGGCCATCCTCAAACTAATTAATCAAATTTAAATCTCCCAACAGGCACACATGAACACCTAACCACCACCTCAGGCCTGACCGACCAACTAGTCACCGGAGGAACTCAAACTAAGAGCCACCCCTCATAAATTGAACTCAAATTGACCCATCCAAGTTGGCCCATCCCCATTGGTCGATTGCACCATTCATCCCTCCACCTAAGCAAGCCATTGCACCCACTATCAAGCTCTAAACTCCACCCATTGGCCATGAATATAAATTGAGATATTCACGACCAAAAAGGGACAAAGCACTAAACCTTGGTGAAGCCCTGCCAAAATCCTTCCAGAGCTTCTCTGAACCCTCTATTGCAATTCTACTGTTCTCCACCCCTAATTCCCACTATCTAGAGCCAATTTCTCTATTGAATTTTCAGTCGAGACCAGAACAAACTCTACCACACCTCCACACTGCTCACCATCCCCTCATCAAATGAAGAAGATTCACCATAGAAGCCCCATCACAGAGCCTCTCCAACTCAGACTTCGCTCAGACCCGAAATCACCTCCTAATCGAGTTCTGGTGCAGACCCAAAGAGAGAACAAACTGGTGCTTACAGGAGCTGCGTTAGGTCACAACAAACGTGTGAAACCCTTCTGATTGAGGCCACCCCTCTCAGATAAATGTATTGAGCTCTCACCTTAGCCCGAGCTTATTTTGATTCTCCATGCATGTACACTGTATTTCATACCGTATAAGTCGTATAGATATGTTCTTTTAGGTCAGATGAGTCTATAGAAACAAACCTGACACTATTTGGTTGAGTCTAGCTCAAGATCTTAGTGATAGAAGGTGGACGACTCTCGTGATGAACCGCTTAGGGGAAGATGAACAAATGTCGTTGGATCGCGCGTGCATTCAATGAAGGACTCTGATTGCACTAGACGGAGGAATGATGCTTAAAGTGCGGGACGTGCAATGGTCGAGTCAGATAGCGGTGTCGACTAGGAGCGCGTCGCTTAGCAGTTCGAAACTACCGAGGTTGAGTCAGCACCACATGTTTAAATAGAAAAATAGGATTTAATGGATTTATTTAAATCATTCTAACTTAGAAAATGCATAACTTCGTGTAGAAAAATTACAGAAGTAAAATAAAAATACACTCATACTCAGCAAATGATCCGCAATTTTAAATATACTTATAAATACAAGAATTCGATACCACTACTAGAAAATATAAATCCTCAGCAATAGTGCCAAAAATTTGACTTGGAGCTTAATTCTAATTTTAGTAACAATTAAATATTATAATCTTTTAGTCGGAGAGTTACCTTTAAACGCAAGTATACGTATCGCTCAAGTAATACAAGACTTTAGTGGAGTCCTGGATATCAATCCCACATGAAAATATATTAAAGCCTACGAACTAGGATTATATAAACCAAGTCAAAATTACAACTAAATCGAAATTGCCTATCTGTCACTTATACAGAATTGATAATAATAATAATATGAAATTTTTATATCTAATCTAGTTTTACTAACAATTTACTAATAATACTAAAGTTAAGTTCAAATATATAATAACAATAATCTTTCTTCTTTGTTAAGATATTTAAGTGAAGCGATAATTAGAATTAGTTTTATATGTGTTGTGCCAAATAGGAGCATACCTATTTGTTGACCTCATTTTTGATGAGGTCTTCCTTTCTTCTTTTTAGTGCTTAGGATCTAGCCTTAGGCTTTTCCTTTGACTATCTTAGAGGACTAGAATTGGGACCCGCCTTTTAGAAATTTAAACCACTTCTAAACTCCCCAAACTCCACAAACTCGACTATAGACCCCTAATCACCTAGAGGGTTGAAATCGAATATGGAAGTTTAAAGGATGAGTTCCTATAGGACTCTTTGGCCTTAGGACCTGCCTAGGTGGCCCGGTCCTGTGAAGGGCCGACATACACTACACTTACACACTACATTTCCACACACTTCCTAAAACCACACCCATACCCAACTTGACCTCCTGACTCATGTAGGTGATTCACATGGATGGTCCTTAACCCCTAAGCCCTCGGCAAGAGGGTTAGGAACAACATAGTGAATGCCTCAAATGAGTCCTTTCATGGCTCATATGGGCTTGAATGGCTTCATGGCTCAACCAAAATGATTTCACCCCACTCAAATTCACCCAATCTTAAATTTCCCAAATTTTCATTTTTGACCCCCGGACCCTACACCTACTAAACCTACCCAAAACCCTTGAAATTACCCAAATTTTTGCAAAATTTCCAAATTACCTAAAATTTTCCAAAATCAATCCCAAACACCTCCACATCACTCAAATTGATCATCCATACCCAAAAATACCAAAAATTCCAAGAAAACCTCCCAATACCCTCCAAATAACCCAAAATACCCTTCTTGGCCTAAAAATCCAAAAATTCAAAAAATTCCCAAAATTCAGAAAATCCCAAATATTCCCAATTTCATTTTGTCCAACTACACCATGGGCCAATTCTGTCAATTTACCCTACTTTTGTCAAAACCCCCAATTCGACCCATTTTAATCCAAAGTGAACCCAATGTCAAACCAAACCTATCCAATCGACCCCAATTTTGGTCCAATTCAATTCTAAACTTCAATTCAACATTCCTAATACTAATTTAGACCAAATCCAAGTCCAATTTGATTGACATTTGATCCAATTCCACTTTCGACCTTAAGGCCCATTTTTCGACCTAAGCCCAAACCTAACCCAAATGAACCCAAACCCCAAAAATCAAAGCCCAACCAAAGTCAAAACCTCTTTCAAACACTCCCATAAACACTTCTCAACAATAATTCTACATAAATTTCAACCCTAGCCCAACATTGGCCCAACTCTGCCCATTTGGACCTATATTGGCCCATTCACCAAAAGAATCCAAATCCAACCCAATTCAAGCCCAAAACTACCCCAAATTTGCTTCAAGTTACTCATGACACATCCATGAGCTAAACCAACAATTATTTGGCCCAACCTTTTACAAAATTTTCATCCATGAACACATTCATAAACTTAAAAGCCCACTTCCCTTAAACCTTTCTAAAAGCCCATTTCCTTCAAAATTCAAAAGCCCAAATCTACCCTAAAGCCCACATGACATCTCCATTTGTCATCCATTTAATTAAATCCATTACCTAAGTCCTAAAATCACCATCAAATTATTCCAAATCAAGTTTCATACAAATTTCCATCAAAACATCCAAAATTCTTAAAACCCATTTTCATGAAATCGACCCAAGCTTTTCCCAAGCCAAATGGAGCCAAGGATGAGCCATTCACAAGCCATATGAAGCCATGAAAGTTTGGCATGTGACCATGCCATTAATGGCAAAAGGAGGAGGTCCTTTAACCATCTCCTAAAAGTCATTAACCTTAAGCATGTCTCCCTTAACCAAGATTTAATCCAAATATTCTTGGATAAGGACATCACCACCTCGACTAGCTAGCCTAGCCGATCTTCTCACCCCAAGACCAGCCCATGGGGAGGTGAACCCAACCCAAACCAATGGGTTGACCAATTTCAAGCCAAAATGACCCCCTCCCCATTCCATTTTAATTCAAACACTTTACACATGTCCAAACCCACCGACTTCACCATTGCCAAGCCCTCGACCTCCCCGGTCAAGATGGTGACCCATGCCTGCACGGCCGCCGCCCGGATCGCCGGAAAACACCACACCCGAGAGCTCACATGTGAGCCAACTTTGAATTCCACCTCGCCGAGCCGCCCCATGCCCAATGGCCACCATGGTCGTTCTTCTCCTCACCCGCAGCAACCGATCCCAAGCCCTAACTCCCCGGGAGGCCTCCCACCACCTCTATTTAAACTCCACCCCTCTCGGCCATAAGAAGAGCTAAGCACAAACCTTGCCAAAACTCGCCAAAATTGTTCCTGCACTTTCTCCACTCTTAGAGCACTTGATCCCCAAGGAGATCCCCCGCCA
>JAKZJZ010000442.1:0-49266 GCA_022702705.1 Papilionanthe hookeriana x Papilionanthe teres
ATGCTCTATGGATTCGTCTTGAAGAGACGAACACATCTATACGGTTATCATGCATTGAAATTAAAGCATTTGAAATGGAGAATCTTCGGAAGTTCGGGATGAAGAATTAGTTCATACCTTAGCTGCGAGAGGTGAAGCCTCGATCGGAGATGCTCGGCACGTTCGTTGGAGCTGCGGGAGGCTAGGGATGAAGTTTGGGGATGTAGTGAATTGCTCAGGTGTGATTTCCACCAAGGCTGATCACAACCTTTGGAGTACGGAACAATTGGGTGACACGGAGATGGGGCTTTTCTTGGTGGACACCTTCCCTTGGTACGAGTGCGGGTGTAGGACCAATCGATTTGGGGATTGGTCCCTTGTGGAGAAGTGTCTGGTTTTGGGTGGAATTTCGACTATGAAATTGAGCTCACAGAGAAGAAATGGCAGGGGGATCTCACTGGGGATCAAGTGCTCTGTGTATGGGGAGGAGTCTGGAACAATTTTGGCAGAGTTTTGGCAAGGTTTGTGCAACTCTTCTTTTCATGGCCGTGAGGGGGTGGTGTTTAAATAGGAGAGGGTGGAGGGCTTCCCAGGGAGAGTTAAGGGGCGGGATCGGTTGCTCATGGCAAGTGAAGAGCAGTTCGCGATAGCCGCTGGGCATGGGGCGGCTCGGCGAGTGAGAATTCCAAGCTTGGATTGACTTGGACCTCTCGGCCATGGAGTTTTCCGGCGGCGGGGTGGGCGGCGGCGAGCGAGGGTCACCCTCGGGGTCGGAGTGGGTCGGGTGCAGGTGTTTGTGCAAGCGGTTGGCAAATGCCAAGTGTAAAGAGCTTGGATTGAAATGGAATGGGGGGAAGACCATTTTGGATCTAAATGGGTCAACTCACCCATTTGGGCTTGGTGCACCCCTCGAGGTGGCTTTGGGTGCTTGTGGGGGATCGAAGGGATCGAGTTTGGTTTGGCATGGAGAAGTCTCCAGTCCAAATATATTTGGATTAAATTTAGTTTTAGGTGAATCATGATTAAGGCTAATGAGCTTTAGGGATTAAGGAAAGGGGCCCTCCTTCCTACCCAATATGGTATGGTGACATGTAAAGAGGCTCTCATGGCTTCCATGTGGCTCATGCATGGCTTCATGGCTCACCTTTGGCTTGGGGAAAGCTTGGTCGATTTCATGAAAATGGATTATAGGAATTTTTTGGTAATTTGATGGAAATTTGTATGGAACTTGATTTGGAATGATTTGATGATGAATTTAGGACTTAGGTATTGAGTTTAATTGAGAGTATGATGAGGGGAAATGTCATATGGGCTTTGGGACCAATTTTGGGCCTTTGGATGTGGTAAAGGATGGGCTTTTAAAATGGTTTAGGAAAGTGGGCTTTTGAATTTTAAAATGGGTTTTGGGATGAAATTTTGGTAAAGGCTTGGGCCAAATAATTGTTGAGTTTGGTTTAGGGATGCTGTCATGAGTGGTTTGAAACAAATTTGAGGTGATTTGGGTTTGAATTGGGTTGAATATGGGCCTTTTTGGTAAAGAGGCTAAGGTGGGCCAAAATGGGCTACCATGGGCCAAAGTTGGGCTAGAGTTGAAATTGATGTAAAATTAATGTTGGGAAATGTTTATGGGAGTGTTTCAAAGAGGTTTTGGCTTTGGTTGGGCTTTGATTTTGGGATTTGGGCTCATTTGGGCTAGGTTTAGGTTTAGGTCGAAATTGGGCTTTTTGATTTTGGGTTGAATTTGAGTGGGGTTTGGGTCTAAATTTTGGGCAAATCATGTTAGTGTTTTGTTTATGGGGATGTTAAGGAAGGTTTGGAAAAGACTTGGGGTTAATTGGAGTTGAATTGGGTGAGTTTGGGTTAAGTTTGGGTCATGGGTCCAAATTGGGCTTTAAGGCCAAAAGTGAAATTGGATCCAAATGTCAATCAAATTGGGCTTGGATTTGGTCTAGATTGGTGTTGGGGATGTTGAATTGAAGTTTAGAATTGAATTGGATCAGAATTTGGGTCAATTGGGTAGGTTTGGTTTGACATTGGGTTTACTTTGGGTTAAAATGGGTCGAGTTGGGGGTTTTGATAAAAGTGGGGTAAATTGACAAAATTGGCCCATGGTGTAGTTGAACAAAATGAAATTGGGAATATTTGGGATTTTCTGGAATTTTCTGGGAATTTTCTGAATTTTTGGATTTTTGGGTCAAGAGGGGTATTTTGGGTATTTGGAGGGTATTGGGAGGTATTTTGGAATTTTTGGCATTTTTGGGTATGGATGATCAATTTAAGTGGTGTGGAAATGTTTAGGATTGATTTTGGAGAATTTTGGGTAATTTAGGAGAATTTTGGAAATTTTGGGTAGTTTCGAGGGCATTTGGTAGGTTAGGCGGGGTGTAGGGTCCGGGGGTCGAAAATTGAAAATTTGGAAAATTGAAGATTGGGTGGATGTAAGTGGAATAAAATCATTTTGGTTGAGCCATGAAGCCATATCAAGCCCACATGAGCCATGAAGGGACTCATTTGAGGCATTCAGCTATGTTGTTCACTAACCTCTTGCGCGAGGGCTTAGGGGTTAAGGACCATCCATGTGAATCACTTACATGAGTCGGGAGGTCAAGTTGGGTATAGGTGTGTTTTTTTAGGAGGTGTATGGAAGTGTAGTGTATGAGTGTAGTGTGTGTGTAAGTCGACCCTTCACCGAGACCCGGGCCGCCGGGGCGATCCTAAGGCCGAAGAGTCCATGGGAACTCATCCTTTAAACTTCCACATTTGATTTCAACCCTACTAGGTGATTAGGGGTCTACGGTCGAGTTTGTGGAGTTTGCGGGGAGTTTAGAAGTGGTTTGAATTTCTAGGTGGTGGGTCCCGATTCTAGTCCTCTAAGATAGTCGAAGGAAAAGCTGAAAGCTAGATCCTAAGTACTTAAAGAGAAGAAGGAAGACCTCATCGAAAATGAGGTCGACAAATGGACCCCGATAGGTGTGGTGAGTGACGGAGCACACGCGCGTATTGGTGTTGGCCGAAGCGATCAACAAAACCAACACGGATGTCCGAGTGACAAACTTAGGACGAAGTAGAAGAATTTCCGTTGGGGAGTGTCGAGTATATCTGCTGGAACAGGAGATTCTTGAACTCTCGGCAGGGAAAGGAAAAGGAGGTGAATCCCAAATCACATGATCTAGGAGAATTCCAATTTAGATTTTATTTTGTTTCATGTTTAAGTCATGATGTGTGAGTTTAGATTTCAATTTGGAGTTTCGATTTAGATTGAAGTTTGTCGAGATTAATTTGAAGGGATTTGATTTGAAATGAAAATTGGAATTTTGAAGTTTTAGATGTAACATCTTGACCCAAAAGAAGATCGAATCGATTGGATTGAGTCATTGCAATGAGGAAAGATCTCGGAATAATGCGGTATTGGATGTAAAATCCTTAACCTCGAGAGTTTGATTTGATGTATTTCGGTGCGATAGGAAAAGAATCCTAAAGCGGTGCGGTCTTGGATGTAAAATCCTCGACCCGAAAGTTTGAATTTGATGTATTTCGGTGCGATAGGAAGAGAATCCTAAAGCGGTGCGGTCTTGGATGTAAAATCCTCGACCCAAAGTTTGGATTTGATGTATTTCGGTGCGATAGGAAGAGAATCCTAAAGCGGTGCGAGTCTTGGATGTAAAATCCTCGACCCAAAGGTTTGAATTGATGTATTTCGGTGCGGTAGGAAGAGAATCCTAAAGCGGTGCGGTCTTGGATGTAAAATCCTCGACCCAAAGGTTTGAATTGATGTATTTCGGTGCGATAGGAAGAGAATCCTAAGCGGTGCGGTCTTGGATGTAAAATCCTCGACCCAAAAGTTTGGATTTGATGTATTTCGGTGCGGTAGGAAGAGAATCCTAAAGCGAGTGCGGTCTTGGATGTAAAATCCTCGACCCGAAGGTTTGAATTGATGTATTTCGGTGCGATAGGAAGAGAATCCTAAAGCGGTGCGGTCTTGGATGTAAAATCCTCGACCCAAAAGTTTGAATTTGATGTATTTCGGTGCGGTAGGAAGAGAATCCTAAAGCGGTGCGGTCTTGGATGTAAAATCCTCGACCCAAAAGTTTGAATTTGATGTATTTCGGTGCGATAGGAAGAGAATCCTAAAGCGGTGCGGTCTTGGATGTAAAATCCTCGACCCGAAGGTTTGAATTGATGTATTTCGGTGCGGTAGGAAGAGAATCCTAAAGCGGTGCGGTCTTGGATGTAAAATCCTCGACCCGAAAGTTTGAATTTGATGTATTTCGGTGCGGTAGGAAGAGAATCCTAAAGCGGTGCGGTCTTGGATGTAAAATCCTCGACCCAAAAGTTTGAATTTGATGTATTTCGGTGCGATAGGAAGAGAATCCTAAAGCGGTGCGGTCTTGGATGTAAAATCCTCGACCCAAAGGTTTGAATTGATGTATTTCGGTGCGGTAGGAAGAGAATCCTAAAGCGGTGCGGTCTTGGATGTAAAATCCTCGACCCAGAAGTTTGAATTTGATGTATTTCGGTGCGGTAGGAAGAGAATCCTAAAGCGAGTGCGGTCTTGGATGTAAAATCCTCGACCCAAAAGTTTGAATTTGATGTATTTCGGTGCGATAGGAAGAGAATCCTAAAGCGGTGCGGTCTTGGATGTAAAATCCTCGACCCGAAAGTTTGGATTTGATGTATTTCGGTGCGATAGGAAGAGAATCCTAAAGCGATGCGGTCTTGGATGTAAAATCCTCGACCCAAAGGTTTGAATTTGATGTGATGTTTGATGTGAGATCCGGAAAGATCGAATTTGAGATTAAATTGATAGAGATTTGATGAGGATCTGGAAGATCGAATTTGAGATTTGAAATTTGTCGAGATTTGATTTAGGATACGGAAGATCGAATTTGAATTTGAAATTTGATCGAGATTTGATTTAGGATGCGGAATATCGAATTTGAGATTTGATAGAGATTTGGAATACGGAAAGATTGAATTTGAAATTTGATAGAGATTTGGAATGCGGAAAGATTGAATTTGAAATTTGATAGGGATGAGTTTGAATTCGGAAAGATTGAATTTGAATTTTGATCGAGATTGGATTCGAAATTTGATTGAGAATTTGATTTAACATTCTTGTTGATTTTGTTTATCCTTTAATGATTCAAATTTTATTTTGTTGTTTATTTAATGTTCATGTGAATTTGGTGTTTGTCATTTTTTTTTTTAGATTTTTTTTTTGGAAAGTCTTCTTTTATTCTCTATTTTTTATTCCTTTTACATTCTTTGTTCGAAGTTCATTTAACTTTAACGGCGTTTCCCGATCAATTTGCACAAAAGAGGTGAAGGCCAAAAATGTGACATGGTCACTTTCATTCCAATCATGTCGAAGATACATCGTACAACTTGATGCGGAATATATTTCATACAATCCATGTAGACTCGAAACGGATTTGTGTATGATCTTTGTCGATCCATCTAAAGAAGCACTACATCGAAAAATCCATGTACGAATAGTGAGGCACATGGTCGATAACATCACCTTCCAAGCCATCCTTGGCGAGGATGCCGTATGGATGTACATTGGAGGTGTGATATTTTCCATGTAACTCGCGGCTCGTAAGGTCGGAGGCTCTCTAGCTCCGAGTGCAGTGGAAATGGTAAGGTATCTTTACGTCGTCCATCCTCTCGAACGTAAGCGAGATCCGCTTCACTGGTACTCCTGGTATGCAATGCTTGGCGATATCCGCTCCGTTGCCCTTCGGTATCATGACGGAACCTACGGTAAAGGTATCTTCTACGGCCCTCGGAACTCACTCGGACCTGCTATCCGGAGGTCGGATCCGAACATGATGTTGCACTCGCTCGGAAAAGAGGCGTGCGGAAGGGTCGACAAAGTCGTGGTGATCATGTGTGGGGGTATACGGTCACCCTGTTTGTAGATATTGATGATGCGGTTATTGGGTATGCGATCTGTCGGCGGTACCCTCCATGTTATCAATCTCTTTACCATTCTCTTGATGACTGATGGCATCGGGTCCACTTGCCCATGACGGAGTATTCCGGCGGGTTTCCCTTCTGTCCTCGACGAAGTTGTAACGAGCATCCACATTGTATTGTGATTCTTCCTTTCCACGGCATCCATCTCGGGGCTGCGAGTATGTGTTTTCCCTTAGGCGGCTGCTCGGCCCGGTCTTTTCGAATCCGGATGCAATCCACGATTTCTTCTTTGCTCATACTACGAGAATACGTACGTATGTAATTCGAGGCCCTCCGGTATATTGATTCTTCGCCTCTAATCCTTTCAAAGTATTCGAAGGTTTTCTTTTCAACATTTTGCATTCTCTCCGGCTCGTATTCGGAATGATGCCGAGATGGCGAGGCCTTGTGACATATTGTGGGATGTATGGTTCAATCCCTTCGCGTTCTCCTGCATACCTCGGCTCCTCGGGGATGATGTCCATCGAGACATCCCCCGGGGTTGCTTACGCAACAAGGTCATGCATCAGCTGGTGGTTCTATCCGGTGGCGTGGTAGCCTTCTTTCTTCGGTCTTTGTGAGATTTCTCCGGTTCTTTCGTCATCCTAGGAGGCGGCCTCCTTTCTTCGGTTCTCGGTGAGCCGGTGTCCTTGAAGTGTATGCCGCGGCATTAGCATGCTGCCTCGTCGTGCTTGATCCGCGGCTAGTTTTGTCAACATCTTACGGATACGGCGATTCTTATTTCTTCGTTGCGTTCGTCGTGAGAGTAGCTCTCCGAACTTCTTGAATCTCTGTGGGCGCGGCGGCGACAAGCTGCCCTCTGTCGTAGCGACTACGGACTTCATTTTCTTATCTTCTTCGATATTTGTCTTTCTTTTCTTGTTCGTTGGATTGGTGGCTTGGGCCACCCACTTTCATCCTTGTATGTCGGGCGGTTCTTCTCGGTCGGCGGGACCCGGTCACTTTCCTCGTGCTTGTAGGCCTGCTGGTGCGAAATGCGAGTCGATCTCGATTATCGCTCCATCTTTCACCCTCTTTTCATCGAGTGCGAGGCTTACGCCATTCTTAAAGTTCAAGACCGACCGCCGCTCGACATTTCCCTGCGAAAAGACAAGGAAAAGGATCGAGGGCATGTACTAAGAACAAGAACATCAAGAAAATGTTTATTAAAGACATCTTGTTTTATTATTATTTTTATATTTTCAAACTTAACGGGAATGAAGTGGGATAAGATCGGGTAAGAGATTTTGATTTGGAAAAGAAAACAAGGAAAATTTTATTGTCGAGATTTTATTTATTTTAGCACATTTTATTATTTTTTCGGGTTCGGACCCGATCATGAGTAATCACTTCACCCGTGCTTCTAGGGATGGAAAGTTCATTCCTTCGAAACATCGGAGTAGCGTAGTACTTTTTCAAGTATCGTCCATTGATCGGAAGCATATGTCGTTCTCCTGGCAATTCACTAGGCGGTAGGAACCTCACGAGTATGCTTGCTTCGACCACGAAACGGTCCTTCCCGAGTGGGTTCGAATTTTCCTCCTATCTTGCGGTGTGCGAGAATAGGTCTTTTGAGAACGAGAACTAGATCACCAACTTTGAAGGTTCTTGGGCGGACCGGTTTATCATGGGCTTGAACCATCTTAGCACAGTACGGTTCTAAGTTACGTTGCGTCTGCAAGTCTTTTCCCTTCAGGGCTCTCTAATTCTTCGAGTCGTAATTTGGCGTTCTCTTCGTTGTGATTTTATTTGCAGCTGCGATTACGAGTGAAGGGAGGCCGAACCTCTAAAGGTAACATCTTGCCTCGGACCCATACACCGGAGCGTAAGGTGTAGCTTGCGTAGGAGTTACGAAGGTTGTCGGTAGGCCTATAAGGCTTCTAACAACTTCTCGTGCCAATTTCTCTTATTGTCGTCCAAAGTCTTCTTTAAAATTTGAACGAGAGTTTTATTAAAAGCCTCGGCGAGGCCGTTTGCTCTTGGGTAGTAAATTGTTGAATATCGCCGGTCGATTCAGTGTCTCCGACAAAATTGTTGATTTGCGTGCTTCGAATGCGACCAGTTATACGAGATGATCTGCGCGGCACCCGAAACGGTAGACAACTTGGTTCTTGAAAAATTGTAGCACGTGATGTGCTTTCACTTCTCTAAGTGGAACTGCCTCTGCCCACTTGGAAAAGTAATCTGTAGGCTGCAGAATGAAGCGATGTCCTTTTGACGACGGCGGTTCTTGGACCCATGTCGTGCCGACATTCGAATGGCCGCATACGATGTCGGATGTAGCACATTTGGAGGTTGGTGTAGAACCACTCCGTGCACTTGGCACGCGGTGACAGCTCTTGGCGATTTTCATGCAGTCGGTCATCATCGAGGGCCAGTAGTATCCTAGTCTTTTAATTTTCATTTTCATCTTCGGACCCGATTGGTGAGCGCCACAGAGTCCTGAATGCACTTCTTTAACAATTTCACGGGCCTCGGACCCGCTTAGGCACCTTAGCCACATTTGATCAAAAGACCTTACGTATAATGTGTTGTTTATTAGTGCGTAGGACGAGTTCTTTTCTTGATACGATGGGCTAACGACCTATCCTCCGGTAGTTTTCTGTTTGCGGGTAATCCATCGATGGTTGTCACCGATCTTCAGTGTTTTTACGTTACTGCTTGCGATTGATTCTTCTTCCTTTTTCGATTTGTGTATCGTGTCGATGTCGAGTTGTGATAGGACTCGGCGTCAGTGAGTCGACACTTCCAGCGATTCATCTTGCAAACGAGCAAATTCTTTTGCGAGACGAGCTAGCGCATCCATTAGAGCGTTTTCTTTCTGAGAATTTTGTAGATTGTCACATTTGGAATCTGTTCAACATGTTGTATGGCATCTTGGAAGTATTGCTCGAGTCTTGGTTTTAAAATTCTGTATTGTCCGGCGATCGTTGAATGATTAGCTTGTGAATCCCGTAGATGTTGATGTACTGTTATCCCCATTTGAATGGTTAATTCCGGTCTGTTATGAGGGCTTCGTATTCGCTTCGTTGTTTGTACACGGCTCTGTCGAGTGGTAGGAGTATCTTAACATCCCCGCTCCGGTGTTATAAAGATTAGCCCGATTCTGCCTTCACGGAGCACTATCACTTGCGATTCTTCGTCTTTGTGCTGCTGAAGATGCTCCGTCGAAATATAATTCCCAACGTCGATCATCGAGGTCTTCTAGATTCATTATTTGTTCATGCGGCGGATCGTCGTTGAGAGGAGATTCTGCCGGCGAAAGGGTGTCTTTGCGAGAAGTCTGCTAGGACTTGTCCCTTTACGACACGAAGAGGCACGAAAGTTATATCGAATTGCGATAATATCATTGACCATCCGGCAAGTCTGCCGGGAAGCGTTGGACGAGTCATCGAGTATTGCAATGGATTAAACTTCGAGATTAGGTTGACCTTATGAGAAAGCATGTAATGCACGAGCTTTTGAGCGGCGAAGATCGGGGCCGAACAATGCTTTTCAATTGCGGGATACCTTATTTCCGTTGGCGATGAAACGACGGCTTAGGTAATAAAGAGCATTTTCTTTACCCTCATCATTGACACAGGTTAACGGGGCTCCGAGAGAGTCGTCTAAAGCCGCGGTATAAAGTATCGGCGGTCTACACGAGGCCAGGGGCTGCTAGGACGGGAGGTGTCATTAAGTATTGTTTAATGTCCTCGAAGGCCCTACGGCATTTCTCTTCCCGAATAAATTTGGCGTCCTTTTTAACTAGTGCCGAGAAAGGCTGACACCTACACGACGAGTTCGAGATAAAGCGTCGAAGATATGCCGGCTTCCCTTGAAAAGATCGTAGTTGTTTTAAGGTTTTGGGAGGCGGCATTTCTAAGATAGCTTTAATCTTTTCCGGATCGATTTCGATTCCACGATGTCGGACAACGAATCCTAAGAATTTCCGGAGGTGACGCAGAAGGCGCATTTTAAGGGATTCATCTTAAGGTTAAATTGCCTTAATCGTTCGAAAACAATTCTCAAATCATACAAGTGGTTGTCCTTTACTTTGCTTTTGATGACCACATCGTCCACGTAGCATTCGACTTGATTATGGATGAGATCATCAAAAATTCTTGTCATTGGTCTCTGGTAGGTTGCTCCTGCGTTCTTCAATCCGAATGGCATCATCTGTGTAGCAAAATACTCCGATCGGCGTTACGAATGCTTGTAAGTTTTTCATCTTACGGAGCCATTTTTATTTGGTTGTATCACGAAGATCCATCCATGAATGAGAATATTTCGTGTGTTGAAGCGATGTCGATCATTAATTCGGGATCGGTAGAGGAAATTCATCTTTTGGACATGCCTTGTTTAAATCTACGAAATCCACACAAATTCGATCGACCATTCTTCTTCTCGTCGGTACCACGTTGGCTAACCAAGTCGGGTATTGTTCTTCACGGACAAATTTAGCGTCTATTAACTTTTTAACCTCGGCTATGACTTGTTGTTCGATTTCTAGACGCATTCTTCGGGACCTTGTCGACTTGAACGAAGTAGGGTCCACTCCTAGTTTATGGATTGCGACCTGCGGAGCTAAACACAGCATCTCATCGTAGCTCCAAGCAAAACGGTCTTTGAATTCCATTAATAACTTGATTATTTCTTCGGAGTCTTCTTTATTGAGTAAAGAGCTAACAAAGGTAGGTCTGAGGCTCTTCGCTAGTACCTAAGTTAACTTCTATTAACTCATCTATTGTAGATTTGATTTCTTCTTCGAATTACGGTGGAGCGTCTCTAATTTGTAAATCTTCGAGTTCGTCCGTAGTTTCCATGCGGTTTTCATTAGACCCGCAGGTGACAACCAAGCAAAATTCGGTATCGTCGGCCGATCCTACGTGCTGAATCCGAGACCATGCTTTGAGTTGGGTGGACGACCGGAGTTATTCCATAAATTTTCAAAACGTTGTGATTGACCTTTTGTCCACTTGTCGAGGTAAGAAACCACGTTGAATTAAATTTTGAACACGGGGAGAGTACCACTCGAAAGGCGATTCCATTAATTCGATGAAGTAGCATCTTCAAGTTGTACATTATTTTCGGTTTTGGAGGAAGAAGCACCACGGTAGAATTTGATTGATTTTGCACCACCGCTACGTACCTCTTTGACCTCCATACCCTCGATCTTATTAGAACGGATCGGGGTCGGGGTCATAGTATGTACATAGTGGTTAATCTTCTCGTACATCGATTTATATTCTTCGTTTCTTTCATCTTCGAGAGGGATTCGAATTGTGGCTTCTTCCGACTTATTGTCGCTTGCTTCTTGTTTGATTTCTTTTTCTTCTTCGGAACTATCTTCCCGATCGACATTGATGGTTGGTTTCCTCCGTCCGATCGTCCTAACGTCTCTACCACTACCTCGTCCCCGGCCTCGACCTCGGATGCGAGTTGTGGAGAAACCTTCACCATCTCGCCGTAAGGGAGTGGTGAGTGATCTGTTCGACTAGAACTTCGGGTTCTTCGTTGTCTCGAACTTTCTTTGCTTCATTTGTCATGGTATCTACGGAGAAGATCGTTTTCTTCGGCGGTGCATAATAAGCTGCATCCTCGTGGATTCCAATTTCATGTACGGAGAATGGTTGTAAGTCACCTTTGATGCACTTGTTCCCCTCCATCGTAGTACTTGATGCAACGATGTAGAGATGATGGTACCATCCTCGTTTTCATGTATCCATGGTCGGCCCGGTAGAGCGTTGAACGACGTTTCGAATCGATTATGTGAAATTTCGCGGTTGTCTTTGCTAAGTCACCGGTCTTCATCGGTAGCGTTATTGATCCGAGGGCTCTTTCTCCTTTACGATTGAATCCTCTTAATAACATTTTGTCCGCCTCGAGCTCGCGGGCATCAATTTCCAAGTATGCTTAGCGTTCGAAGATTCATTATATTGATTGATGCTCCTGGATCTACCAATACTGCGGAGAGTGTAAATTTTCGATTATAGCCGAAATGTACAACGGTCGGTTGTGATCTGCTTGTTCCAAGTAGTAGGTCGTCGTACGTGAAGGTAACACCTCGCTGTTCTTTTAACGAGCAAACCTCATCTAAGGACTCTCCGGCCATTTGAGCTAAGCAAATTTCTGGATCAAGTAAGGCCTTGATCAGAGCTTCTCTCATCTCCTTTGATAAGATGAGAGCGTCGTAGATGCTTAGTTTGGCTGGTAGTTTCCTAAGATGGGCTAGCACGTTGTAGTCCACTTTGTTTTCATGTGTCTCTGCTTCTTCTCGAATGGGTATTTCTTCTGCTGGGGTTGGTTCTTCTTGAACAACCACCTGCTTCCCTTTGTCTTTTGGACCCATTCTCGGAGGTAGAACTTTCCCACTTCTTAAGTTGACTTCTGTAATTTCTTCTGAATCTATTGTTGAGCTTGCCGGTGTCTCTTCTTGAATCGGAACGACAGGCTCTTCCGGATTAGCTTCGAGTACGAAGGCTCTAACTCTCATCGTGATTGGAGCTCCTCGAAACTCACGAAATAGATTCGTTGCTTGTTGAACTCTCGTAGCCTCCTTGATGGATGTCTTCTTCATTATTTTGCTCGTCGAGATCGTGTATGATTTGAGAATTGTCGTTTGTATCGAAATCGATATCCGGATTACCGTTAGTTACGTAATCGTTAGACACAGTCAAAATGTAGCCAACGCCATCACCCTTATCATTATATGATCCCACCGAAGTGAGCGGATAATCATACGAGTCGGGGGTTCGAGGGATTTCTCCCCGAATCGGAAACAACTATCCTAGGATAAGCGGCCCCTAGTCCAGCCTTAGGTGCCTCGGTCTTCTCTTCTTCGTCGATTTTCTTCTTCTCTTCGATCATCTCTGTTGAGGTGGTTCTTCCATCGCAAGTGATAGTACCGGCTTAACGGGTTTCAAACTACGAATTGAAGCTCGTACGAAGCGGTCCGGATGCTTGTCTAAAATCTTTTCGAAGACCTCGTCCAAGCGGTAGTCCATCCATCGTTAGTCGTATAGGGATCTATCGGAATGATGGGATCGGTCGAGACAACATTGACGGAACCTCCTTTACGGGGTTCCTTCATGTACTCCTTCGGGATCGTTATATTTCCTTTCCGCGAGGTTGTCATTGAGCCAACTTTTGAAGGTAATACAATCTTCTATCTTGTGCCCAAGCATCCGGTGGTAAGGGCAAAAGTTGGGATCACCTTTCTTGTTGACCTCTTCGGTCTTTTAGGCTACGGCAGTTGGAAATCCGGAGTCTTCATCGGACTACGGAACATTTTTAGCCTTGCTTCATTCTTGAACGGATATTCTCTGCTCAAAAGCTCTCTTAATGTACGTTGCGGACGAGACGGTTGTTCATCTTGCGGAGATGACGGATAGCTGGGTCGGGGTTGCTTGGTAATTCTGTTGTGGTTCTCTGCGGCCGTTACGGTGGTATTTGCATCGGTTGCTTGCCTTTGTCAAGCTCGCTGCGACGATCCCGGATCTCTTTTCAAAAGTCTTTACGGGCTTTTGTTTATACGTTTTGTCGGTGAAACTTAATTGCTTTGCCTCCTCTTGCAAGCTTCGGCCTTGCTTAACAACTTCTCAAAAGTCTTAATAGTGAATCCCTTGAGGAGAAGTGCTATCGGGCCATGGATGCTTTTAAGTAAAATGCCGACTGCGTGTTGTTCTTGTAGTTGTGGTTCACACTTCATGCTTAAGTTCCTCCATCGAAGTATGTAATCCACCAAAGTTTCATTCGGCTTTTGTTTTTCTACCACTAAATCACCTATAGTGATGTGGTGTCGAGCTCCGGCGAATCGCTTGATGAAGAGGTTCTCTAGCTGCGAGAATGTCTTAATCGAACCGTTTGGTAATCCGCATACCGGTCGAAGGCGATTCCGACGGTGCTGGCGACGAGCCTGTCGGAAGAGTAATGCATCGCTCCCGCCGGCATTGCAACAAGCGGCACGAAAGTGTGCCACATGCTTGTCGGGGGTTCCGGTTCCGTCGAAGGTCTTGAACAGAGGTGGTACGAAGCCTTTCGGGTATTGGACAGCGTCGAATTCTTCGGGGTAAGGTCTACCCGTCCGAATGGATGTCCCGCTCTTTGATTGTGCTAAGGCTTCTCGTACCTGCTGTTCCACCAAGTTCTCGATATCCTTTTCAGGAATCATACTTTGTGTTGTATCCTTTTTGGTGATCATCCCCATTGACGGACGTAATCTCCTTTCCTCCGTCTACGATGTGAATGACCTCCGGGGGTGTTTCCCTTTGTGGTTGTACTTGACTGCGGAGAGTGGCCGGAGCTACGGCCATCTCTTCCATGCTTTTCGCCATTTGAGCGATCGTGTCGTCTTTCTCCGAAGCTGCCTTCTCATCGGTTACGGCTCCTCTCTTTCGCGGCTGCGGGAGCACCTTGCGAGGCGATGAAGCTCGTGTCTCAACCATGTTGATTTCCGCGTATTCGTCGTCCATGAATTCCGATGAATCAATCTCGTCTCCGAACTTTTCCTCTCTTTCTTTTGCCAACCGTCGGATATCGGTTCTCAGCTTTTCCATGGCATCTTCTAGTGGGGCTTTACGTGTGTCTTCGTGGTTGTCGTGCGATAGTTGCCGGGTCCCTTTCTCACGAGTCCCCTTCATCGCGGTAGCACTTTCTTCGATTCGAGTCTCTGGCGAGACTTTCTTTCTCGAGCTGCTGTTTCAATCTCAGTTGCCCGAGTAGTGGGACGCCATACCATCCTTCGGCGGCGAAGGTGCTAGGACCGGATGGTCCGTCGGCCAAATGCTTGGAAGGTGGTATCCTCCCTAATCTGTAATCCTGAGACGACAACGGGCGGACTAGCCTTCATCCTTTTACTTGGCTTTTCGCCATGATGGCGGGTTCTACTCGGGGCCCAAGACGGGATTTGAGCGGCACCCGCCACTATCCTCCGTAGAATTTCGATACGGGGCGGTTTTCCTTCTTCGCTAACTTTTCTACCAAAGTTTGCGGTCGAGCGAACGGCGTAGTTCTAGTTCTTTTCTTGCGGCTATCGTTGTAATATGCGGGTCTGTGGTAATGTGGCAGCAATCTTGCGAATATTTTCTTCATCTTCTGCGGCGGAGAGGGGATGAAACCTGCTTCCTCCCAACGAGTGGTATGTATTCGGGCGGCGGTGTATATTACGGCGGTTCGGAATTTCTTCTAGGAAAGCAATTTCGGCGGCCTCGGCTTCTTTAGCGATCCTTCTATTTCGTTTCTTCTCCGGGTCTTTGTCGGTGACGGAATCCTTGAGCTGGACCCGATCTCGAAAACGAAGGTCTTACGGGAAGATCTGTACCCTCCACGGTAACGAGTCCATCATAATTCGGATTTCTTTCCCCTTTGATTTGGCGAAAGTCGGGGCGGGTGCGAAACAACTAGACCAGGTGGGGGTAGAAAGAACGGTCCTCCTGTGGGCAGCGGTGTTCCTCTTAGTCGGGATCCTTTGCGGGGGAGGGAATTCTTGGGTTGACCTAAGGTTGAACTCGAGCGGCGGTTCTTCGGCTTCGGGTACCTTGTTCATCGGTGCAAAGAGGGAGACGTTGGTGACCTTGACGTTCGTGTTTTCAAATCCTTGTCCAAATCGGATGATTCCATTGTCGGGCGACTCATCCTTATAGACGGCGAGGTCCGATCCGTTGGTGAAAGAGAAAATCGGTTTCGGGGCTTCCATTTCGCAGGGTAGATTCTGGTTGTCAGTCCCGAGTTATGCTTCTTTTCTTTAGGACGAAAAGAAAGGAATTGAAAAGAGTCCGAACTCATTCATGTTCATGTATTTATAAGAAGGAATCACTTATTAAAAGAATCACTTATTAGAGGGTTTGTTTATTTAGAACGGAGTGTTCGAAAGGTGTAGAGAAGGTAAGGAACCCGAATCGGAGTTGGAAAGGAAAAGAGAGTCTTAAGCAAGACTTCTCGACTCGAAGGATCACTCCTAAACTAACACCTATTGGGGGTCCACCCCACCTCAGAAATGAGGTAAAAGGATCTCGGAACCTCTCTGTTTAGGGGTGTCTAAACAGTTGGCTCCTAAATCCGAGAGAATGTTGGTTATACTTGTTCGAGGTAGAAATGAACATAGTATCCCAACGGAAAGAAGGGTAGTTTGATCCACTAGGGACATGGATACACTACTCGATTTTGAAAGCGGAATTATTTGATCAAAATGGAGAGAGGAACTATTCCCCAGCGGAGTCGCCAGAAATATGTCGGCATATTTTAGGTTAGTGATTTTAAATAAATAATTTCGAAAAGTAGTATTTTATTTTGAAAATAATTTTAAATTTGAAAATTTTAAAATATGAAATCAAACTAATCTCACATCCCGAATAGTTTATATAAACGAGCACCGCATCACAAACCGTGTATCTATCCCGAAGAATAGACACACTGCTTGATGATGGGGCTCGATTAAATAAACCAGAAAGGTTTGTGACATCCGTTTGGTCTGCGAACCAATTTTATAAGCTGAACAAATTCCACTGCTTAATATAAATGAATTAAGCGGGGTTTATATTACACAGGTTCTTAAAGTTCCCTATAAGGGCAAGCCCACATAGTTAATTACATCTTAAGTGACGGGAATCACGTAAGAAAACTCTCGATAATAATCGATAGTTCGCTCTCGAGAATTTCGAAGTTTAAGTTTTCAAAGAATTGAATTTTGGAAATTTCAATAGGGAATGGATCAAATTTGGAACATGTTTATTTTCGGGAGTTCAATGGAAGAAAAGTAGGAGAAATTGACGGTTCCGAAGTGAACTTCGATAACTTCCCAGACTATCCTATTGTTTGGCTTGGATTTAGAAAGTCTAATGTTTATTTAATGTTGTAATACTTGTCGATTTTAATTAATTAGGACTTATATTTAGTATGACATAATCATACAAATAGCCTCGAAGATGTGAGGGTTTATGTTGTACCAGACAACTACCTCGGAATCCTAAGACCGAGTTAGGGCTTAATTTGCATAACATGATTATGCAAATTCTAACGAAGAGTTGAGGATTTATGTTGCACTAGGCGAACTACCTCGAAATCCTATGGCTTTGTTGTTTAATTCTAGGAAACTTTTGTTGATGTAGGTTCGAGTTTTGCGACGACGATGGCCGTGCTTTGCCCATCATGCTCCGAGCTCCTTGTTGTTGCGAGAGGTTTAGTTATAGAAGTCATAAATCGAGAGATGAGAGAAGTGTTCGGTTTAGAGAAGTCTTAATTTCCAAGTGTTTTTTGTGTTTTAATTAAAACAAATCTTAAAGTTGATTATAACGACACCGGTTAAGATCCCGCGGTTCCATCCTTCCGGCATCATTATTTTTATCGGATTCACTTAGTCCGGATGAATTTGTTAAACTCAGTTGAATGAGTTCCACACTTTCATTTAGGCCGTGGGAAATCCCGTTAGCAACACGTAGGTTACATCATCCGAGGTATTCCCGATCATCCAACAAGGACGTTTTAATTTAGTCGTAATTGTAGTTTTGTGTTACGTTTGTGATTAAATTTTGAGTTGTCTTATATTTTGAAATGTTGTGGAGGTGAATTTTATCTTGTAGTGTCTTTTAATTTAGTTATGGGTTTCGGTTTTGGTTTCAGTCCTAAAGGTGTCGGTTTTATGCAACTGTTGTTTATCATACAAGAAAAATAAAGTGCATTTGCAATAAAATAAGCTAGCGATAAAATAAAAGCGTACCTGGAGGGTCTTCCAGTCATTCAAGTGCACTTAAAACACGATTAGAATATTTAAGCAAGTTCCTAGGTAAAGCTAAGGGAAAGGTTTATGGTTTTCTACCAAGTTCCTAATCCTATAGCTAGTCATTTCCTATGACGTCTAGGTTCTCATGTTTTTAGTTTGAGGACGATTTTCTTCATCGAAAGAATAACTAAGTTCGATTGTTCTTATAAATATCCTAACATATTGAGGAAGTGCTTAAGAAGAATCTTAAACATCTTTTCGATATTTCTAGGATTGTTTTAAGTCAAGAGAATTTAGTTATATAAATGAATCGATCGTCCGAGGTTTTCAATTTTGTTAACTTGCTCGGTGAACTAGGACATTTGAATATCACTATAAGTGAAGTAGCATTTCATTTTATATCTCGTTTAGGAGTTATGATAACTAAAGTTCCTAGGCGAAAATGATATTTAATGATTTATGATCCAAATTTGAGTTCAAATTAATAATTTAAGTTTGGAATAGTGTTCAAGTTATTTTAGATTTATGTCTTAAGTGATGTTATTTAATTCGACTTAATTTAATTTAATTTAATTTAATTTAATTTAATTTGTTTAATTTAATTTAGTTTATTTATTTAATTTATTATTTAATTTAATTTAATTTAATTTAATTTAATATTTAATTTATATTTAATTTAATTTAATTTAATTTAATTTAATTTAATTTAATTTAATTTAATTTAATTTTATTTAATTTAATTTAATTTAATTTAATTTAATTTAATTCATTTAATTTAATTTAACTTGTAATTTAATTTAATTTAATTTAATTCAACTTTTAATCTTAATTTAATTTAATTTAATTTAATTGAAATTTTTGAAAGAGTTTAATGATTTAATTTTAGTTTAATGATTAAGTCTTTTAATATTTTAAATTTGAGTTATCATTTTAATTAAGAGTTGAATATTAATGAGATGATTAATTTAGGGATTTTTAAATTAAAGAATAAATCTCTTCCTAATAATATCCCTATTTTAATAATTCCAATTTTATTATTCTTCCAAATTTAATTAATTATTTTATTAAGGTTTATTTTAATTATTTTTAAATTGTTTAGTAGGTTTCTACCCTTTAATTATTTAAATTTCAATCATCCAAATCAGATTAGGATCAGATATTTTACTTGTTAAAAATTTTTATTAAACCTAAAGTTTTAATTAAGGGTTAAAATTTTAATTACCATTTTGCCCTTTAAGCCTAATAATTTCATAACTCACTAAATTGAACTCAAATGAACTTGAAATTTTTATGTGACTTCACTTATGTGTCAATAAAGACATGAGAGGAGAAAATGTGATTTTTCTGTATTTAATTTATTTATATAATTATTTTTTAGTAGAAAATAGAAATTTCCAAGGAAAATTCAATAACATGACCAAGGGAAAGTTTCTATCCTTAAGAAAATTAGGGGACATTCCTAATGACCAGAGGACCACTTGGACCAAATTTTGTAATTTTTTGAATTATATTTTATTTATTAGAATTATTTTAAGTTCTGGAGTATTAATTAATTTAAAAATAAAATAAATGTTGAAAAATAAATTTTATAATTTTTAAAATTCTCTCTGATATCAAGGATTCCAGAGAACCAAACTTTACAATTTTCTGATTTTTCTTTGATTTATTATAATTATTTTAGTGAAAATGCTAGAAAATACATTTTTTAATTTTAAAATTACCCTAGAGCTTTAAAAATTAATATCTCACTAAATAGACCTAGGAAAAATATGGGACTTGTTCCTAAGTGATTAAAATTCAAAATATGACATTTTGGTGAATTTTATTATTTTTGTGATTTTTATTATTTTTTAATTATTAAAAATATTAAAATAATATTAAAAATCAACTTTTTTAGAAAATTGAAATTTTAATTTTCTTAAACTCCCTGATATCAGAGAGACTCCAAAACCAATTTGGTGAATTTTTGAAAGATATTTTGAAAGTTATGAATTTTTTAAAGTTTAAAATGACTAAGTGGCTTAATCAACCCAATTAGTGGGGCTAACCAAGTCCAATTGACCTCAAATTTTTATGATGGGTTCCTCTGATCCTAAAGGTCAGTGGAGAATTGATTTCAAGTCAATTTGATTTATGGTTAACTCTAATTAATTAGAGACCTATTTTGGGTGTTTAAGCCAATTAGGGTTAATCTAAGTGAATTAACTCAAATCCTATTTTTCCTAGGGTTCTCTGGTCATAAGAAACATCACCAAATTTTCCTAAAATTTATTCCACAACATGCTAATTTTTGAAATTAAAATACTTAAAACAGCAACATGCATTTGAAAAATCAATAACTTTTCACAGAGATGGCCTCTGACCTTAGAAAATTCAGGGAATGTCCCTAAGTTCAGAGGCTTCAAAAGCCCTATAGTCTCATGCCATGGTGAATTGTGTGAATGCATGGAGAATTAAAATAATGCAGGGAGTAAATAATTAATTAAAAATAAAATACTGGACAAAATTAATTAATTTCTTTTCCACATTATTCTCCTCTCGTTCACTGAGCAAGAGGGTATTTTTATTTTATTTTTAGGACTTTTCTACACAAAGATATGAATTTTCAAAGTTCAGGGAATTAAATAAATTAAGAAAATCCCTAATTTTCTATTTAAGTGACGCGGCGCCGCGTCGAACCTCGGCGACTCCGAATGCACGCGCGGCGCGCTCCCATTCGACGCCGCCATCCGCGTCGGCGCTCCGGGACCCGCTATATCGCTCCGTCCTTCGATCCGACGCGATCTCGGCCGTCCGTCCGCGCGTGTATTAAATGGACGGCATCCGTTCATCGTCCCCAAGTGTCCTCACCCGAGAGCCGTCCACACTAAATCCTTAATATCTCACTCGATACTCAATGGATTTTCGTGTTCTTATGCTCTATGGATTCGTCTTGAAGAGACGAACACATCTATACGGTTATCATGCATTGAAATTAAAGCATTTGAAATGGAGAATCTTCAGAAGTTCGGGATGAAGAATTAGTTCATACCTTAGCTCTGAGAGGTGAAGCCTCAATCAGAGATGCTCGGCACGTTCGTTGGAGCTGCGGGAGGCTAGGGATGAAGCTTGGGGATGTAGTGAATTGCTAGGTGTGATTTCCACCAAGGCCGATCACAACCTTTGGAGTCCGGAACAATTGGGTGACTCGGAGATGGGGCTTTTGCTGGTGGACACCTTCCCTTGGTCGCAGTGCGGGTGTAGGACCAATCGATTTGGGGATTGGTCCACTCGTGGAGAAGTGTCCTGGTTTTGGGTGGAATTTCGACTACGAAATTGAGCTCGCGGAGAAGAAATGGCGAGGGGATCTCATCGGGGATCAAGTGCTCTGTGTATGGGGAGGAGTACGGAACAATTTTGGCAGAGTTTCGGCAAGGTTTGTGCAACTCTTCTTTTCATGGCCGTGAGGGGGTGGTGTTTAAATAGGAGAGGGTGGAGGGCTTCCCAGGGAGAGTTAAGGGCTGGGATCAGCTGCTCATGGCAAGTGAAGAACAGTTCGCAATGGCCACCGGGCATGGGGCGGCTCGGCGAGGTGAGAATTCCAAGCTTGGATTGACTCGGACCTCTCGGCCATGGAGTTTTCCGGCGGCCAGGGTGGTGGCCGGCGAGCGAGGGTCACCCTCGGGGTCGGGTGGGTCGAGGTCGGGTGTTTGTGCAAGCAATTGGCAAATGCCAAGTGTAAAGAGCTTGGATTGAAATGGAATGGGGGAAGACCATTTTGGATCTAAATGGGTCAACTCACCCATTTGGGCTTGGTGCACCCCTCGAGGTGGCTTTGGGTGCTTGTGGGGAATCAAAGGGATCGACTGGTTTGGCATGGAGAAGTCTCCATCCAAATATATTTGGATTAAATTTAGTTTTAGGTGAATCATGATTAAGGCTAATGAGCTTTAGGGATTAAGGAAAGGGGCCCTCCTTCCTACCCGATATGGTATGGTGATATGTAAAGAGGCTCTCATGGCTTCCATGTGGCTCATGCATGGCTTCATGGCTCACCTTTGGCTTGGGGAAAGCTTGGTCGATTTCATGAAAATGGATTATAGGAATTTTTTGGTAATTTGATGGAAATTTGTATGGAACTTGATTTGGAATGATTTGATGATGAATTTAGGACTTAGGTATTGAGTTTAATTGAGAGTATGATGAGGGGAAATGTCATATGGGCTTTGGGACCAATTTTGGGCCTTTGGATGTGGTAAAGGATGGGCTTTTAAAATGGTTTAGGAAAGTGGACTTTTGAATTTTAAAATGGATTTTGGGATGAAATTTTGGTAAAGGCTTGGGCCAAATAATTGTTGAGTTTGGTTTAGGGATGCTTCATGAGTGGTTTGAAACAAGTTTGAGGTGATTTGGGTTTGAATTGGGTTGGATATGGGCCTTTTTGGTAAAGAGGCTAAGGTGGGCCAAAATGGGCTACCATGGGCCAAAGTTGGGATAGAGTTGAAATTGATGTAAAATTAATGTTGGGAAATGTTTATGGGAGTGTTTTAAAGAGGTTTTGACTTTGGTTGGGCTTTGATTTTGGGATTTGGGCTCATTTGGGCTAGGTTTAGGTTTAGGTCAAAATTGGGCTTTTTGATTTTGGGTTGAATTTGAGTGGGGTTTGGGTCTAAATTTTGGGCAAATCATGTTAGTGTTTTGTTTATGGGGATGTTAAGGAAGGTTTGGAAAAGATTTGGGGTTAATTGGAGTTGAATTGGGTGAGTTTGGGTTAGGTTTGGGTCATGGGTCCAAATTGGGCTTTAAGGCCAAAAGTGAAATTGGATCCAAATGTCAATCAAATTGGGCTTGGATTTGGTCTAGATTGGTGTTGGGGATGTTGAATTGAAGTTTAGAATTGAATTGGACCAAAATTTGGGTCAATTGGGTAGGTTTGGTTTGACATTGGGTTTACTTTGGGTTAAAATGGGTCAAATTGGGGGTTTTGATAAAAGTGGGGTAAATTGACAAAATTGGGCCATGGTGTAGTTGAACAAAATGAAATTAGGAATATTTGGGATTTTCTGGAATTTTCTGGGAATTTTCTGAATTTTTGGATTTTTTGGCTAAGAGGGGTATTTTGGGTATTTGGAGGGTATTGGGAGGTATTTTGGAATTTTTGGCATTTTTGGGTATGGATGATCAATTTAAGTGGTGTGGAAATGTTTAGGATTGGTTTTAGAGAATTTTGGGTAATTTAGGTGATTTTGGAAATTTTGGGTAGTTTCAAGGGCATTTGGTAGGTTAGGCGGGGTGTAGGGTCCCGGGGGTCAAAAATTGAAAATTTGGAAAATTGAAGATTGGGTGGATGTAAGTGGAATAAAATCATTTTGGTTGAGCCATGAAGCCATATCAAGCCCACATGAGCCATGAAGGGACTCTTTTGAGGCATTCACTATGTTGTTCCTAACCTCTGCGCGAGGGCTTAGGGGTTAAGGACCATCCATGTGAATCACTTATATGAGTCAGGAGGTCAAGTTAGGTATAGATGTGTTTTTTTTAGGAGGTGTATGGAAGTGTAGTGTATGAGTGTAGTGTGTGTGTAAGCCAACCCTTCACCAGACCAGGCCACCCAGGGCAGTCCTAAGGCCAAAGAGTCCTATAGGAACTCATCCTTTAAACTTCCACACTTGATTTCAACCCTCTAGGTGATTAGGGGTCTACAGTCAAGTTTGTGGAGTTTGCGGGGAGTTAAGAAGTGGTTTGAATTTCTAGGTGGTGGGTCCCGATTCTAGTCCTCTAAGATAGTCGAAAGGAAAAGCCTAAAGCTAGATCCTAAGTACTAAAGAGAAGAAGAGAAGACCTCATCAAAAATGAGGTCGACAAATGGACCCCAATAGGTGTGGTGAGTCGACGGAGCACACCGCGCGTATTAGTGTTGACCGAAGCGATCAACAAAACCAACACAGATGTCCAAGTGACAAACTTAGGACGAAGTAGAAGAATTTCCGCTGGGGAGTGTCAAGTATATCTCTGGAACTGGAGATTCTTGAACTCTCGCTGGGGAAAGGAAAAGGAGGTGAATCCCAAATCACATGATCTGGGAGAATTCCAATTTAGATTTTATTTTGTTTCATGTTTAAGTCATGATGTGTGAGTTTAGATTTCAATTTGGAGTTTCAATTTAGATTGAGGTTTGTCGAGATTAATTTGAAGGGATTTGATTTGAAATGAAAATTGGAATTTTGAAGTTTTAGATGTAACATCTTCGACTCCAAAAGAAGATCGAATCGATTGGATTGAGTCATTGCAATGAGGAAAGATCTCGGAATAATGCGGTATTGGATGTAAAATCCTTAACCTCGAGAGTTTGATTTGATGTATTTCGGTGCGATAGGAAAAGAATCCTAAAGCGGTGCGGTCTTGGATGTAAAATCCTCGACCCAAAAGTTTGAATTTGATGTATTTCGGTGCAATAGGAAGAGAATCCTAAAGCGGTGCGGTCTTGGATGTAAAATCCTCGACCCAAAAGTTTGGATTTGATGTATTTCGGTGCGATAGGAAGAGAATCCTAAAGCGATGCGGTCTTGGATGTAAAATCCTCGACCCAAAGGTTTGAATTTGATGTATTTCGGTGCGGTAGGAAGAGAATCCTAAGCGGTGCGGTCTTGGATGTAAAATCCTCGACCCAAAGGTTTGAATTGATGTATTTCGGTGCGATAGGAAGAGAATCCTAAAGCAGTGCGGTCTTGGATGTAAAATCCTCGACCCAAAAGTTTGGATTTGATGTATTTCGGTGCGAGTAGGAAGAGAATCCTAAAGCGATGCGGTCTTGGATGTAAAATCCTCGACCCAAAGGTTTGAATTGATGTATTTCGGTGCGATAGGAAGAGAATCCTAAAGCGGTGCGGTCTTGGATGTAAAATCCTCGACCCAAAAGTTTGAATTGATGTATTTCGGTGCGGTAGGAAGAGAATCCTAAAGCGGTGCGGTCTTGGATGTAAAATCCTCGACCCAAAAGTTTGAATTTGATGTATTTCGGTGCGATAGGAAGAGAATCCTAAAGCGGTGCAGTCTTGGATGTAAAATCCTCGACCCAAAGGTTTGAATTGATGTATTTCAGTGCGATAGGAAGAGAATCCTAAAGCAGTGCAGTCTTGGATGTAAAATCCTCGACCCAAAAGTTTGAATTTGATGTATTTCAGTGCAGTAGGAAGAGAATCCTAAGCGATGCGGTCTTGGATGTAAAATCCTCGACCCAAAAGTTTGAATTTGATGTATTTCGGTGCGATAGGAAGAGAATCCTAAAGCGAGTGCGGTCTTGGATGTAAAATCCTCGACCCAAAGGTTTGAATTGATGTATTTCGGTGCGGTAGGAAGAGAATCCTAAAGCGATGCGGTCTTGGATGTAAAATCCTCGACCCAAAAGTTTGAATTTGATGTATTTCGGTGCGATAGGAAGAGAATCCTAAAGCGGTGCGGTCTTGGATGTAAAATCCTCGACCCAAAAGTTTGAATTTGATGTATTTCAGTGCAATAGGAAGAGAATCCTAAAGCAGTGCAGTCTTGGATGTAAAATCCTCGACCCAAAAGTTTGGATTTGATGTATTTCAGTGCAATAGGAAGAGAATCCTAAAGCAGTGCAGTCTTGGATGTAAAATCCTCGACCCAAAGGTTTGAATTGATGTAATGTTTGATGTGAGATCTGGAAAGATCGAATTTGAGATTTGAAATTTGACTGAGATTTGATTTAGGATCTGGAAGATCGAATTTGAGATTTGAAATTTGTCTAAGATTTGATTTAGGATCTGGAAGATCGAATTTGAGATTTGAAATTTGACTGAGATTTGATTTAGGATCTGGAAGATCGAATTTGAGATTTGATAGAGATTTGGAATCTGGAAAGATTGAATTTGAAATTTGATAGAGATTTGGAATCTGGAAAGATTGAATTTGAAATTTGATAGGGATGAGTTTGAATTCGGAAAGATTGAATTTGAACTTTGATCGAGATTGGATTCGAAATTTGATTGAGAATTTGATTTAACATTCTTGTTGATTTTGTTTATCCTTTAATGATTCAAATTTTATTTTGTTGTTTATTTAATGTTCATGTGAATTTGGTGTTTGTCATTTTTTTTTTAGAGATTTTTTTTTTAGGAAAGTCTTCTTTTATTCTCTATTTTTTATTCCTTTTCTGTTCTTTGTTCGAAGTTCATTTAACTTTAACGGCGTTTCCCAATCAATTTGCACAAAAGAGGTGAAGGCAAAAAATGTGACATAGTCACTTTCATTCCAATCATGCTGAAGATATATCGTACAACTTGATCTGGAATATATTTCATACAATCCATGTAGACTCAAAACGGATCGTGTATGATCTTTGTCGATCCATCTAAAGAAGGCATCGTCAAAAAAATCCATGTCCGAATAGTGGGGCACATGGTCGATAACATCACCTTCCAAGCCATCCTTGGCGAGGATGCCGTATGGATGTACATTGGAGGTGTGATATTTTCCATGTAACTCGCGGCTCGTAAGGTCGGAGGCTCTCTAGCTCCGGGTACGGCTGGAAATGGTAAGGTATCTTTACGTCGTCCATCCTCCCGAACGTAAGCGAGATCCTCTTCATCGGTACTCACGGTATGCAATGCTTGGCGATATACGCTCCGTTGCCCTTCGGTATCATGACGGAACCTACCGGTAGAGGTATCTTTATCGGCCCTCGGAACTCACTCTGGACCTGCTATCCGGAGGTCAGATCCGAACATGATGTTGCACTCGCTCAGAAAAGAGACTGTGCAGAAGGGTCTGACAAAGTCGTGGTGATCTATGTGTGGGGGTATACAGTCACCCTGATATGATTTAATTTAATTTAATTTAATTTGATTTAATTTATTATGTTTTAATTTAATTTTATTTAATTTTTTTTAATTTAAATTTTAATTTAATTTTATTTTTAATTTTAATTTAATATTTAATTTTTTATGTTTTAAAGATGATTTAATTTTAATTGTTAAAGTATTAATTTAATTGAAATTTTAAAAGGATTTAATTTAGATAATTTAACTTTAATTTGATTTAATGATTAAGTCTTTTAGCATTTTAAATTTTAAATTTGGATTATCATTTTAATTAAGAATTAAATATTATTGAGATGATTAATTTAGGGATTCTTAAATTAAAGAATAAATCTCTTCCTAATGACATCCCTATTTTAATAATTCCAAATTTATTATTCTTCCAAATTTAATTAATTATTTGATTAAGGTTTATTTTAATTATTTTTAAATTGTTTAGTAGGTTTCTACCCTTTAATTATTTAAATTTCAATCATCCAAATCAGATTAAGATCAAATATTTTACTTTTTTTATTTTATTAAGCCTAAAGTTTTAATTAAGGGTTAAAATTTTAATTACCATTTTGCCCTTCAAGCTTAATAATTTCATAACTCACTAAATTGAGCTTAAATGAATTTGAAATTTTTATGTGACTTCACTTATATGTCAATAAAGACATTAGAGGAGAAAATTTGATTTTTCTGTATTTAATTTATTTATGTAATTATTTTTGGTGGAAAATAGGGATTTCCAAGGAAAATTTAATAATATGACCAAGGGGAAGTTTCTGTCCTTAATAAAATTATGGGACATTCCTAATGACTAGAGGACCACTTGAACCAATTTTGGTGATTTTTTGAATTATATTCTTTTTATTATAATTATTTTGAGTTTTGGAGTATTAATTAATTTAAAAATAAAATAAAGTTTGAAAAATGAATTTTATATTTTTCAAAAATCTCTCTGATATCAAGGAAATCAGAGAATCAATTTTGTAATTTTCTGATTTTTTCTTTTATTTATTAGAATTATTTTAATGGAAATGCTAGAAAATACATTTTTTAATTTTTAAAATTACCTTAGGGCTTTAAAATTTAATATCTCATCATAGAGACTTAAGAAAAATATGGGGTTTATTCCTAAGTGATTAAAATTCAAAATGTGACATTTTGGTGAATTTTATTATTTTTGTGATTTTTATTATTTTATTAATTATTAAAATATTAAAATAATACAAAAAATCAACTTTTTAGAAAATTGAAATTTTAATTTTCTTAAATTCCCCTAATATCAGAGAGGCTCCAAAACCAATTTGGTGAATTTTTGAAAAGTATTTTGAAAGTTATGAATTTTTAAAGTTCAAATTGGCTAAATGGCTTAATCAACCCATTTAGTAGGGTTAACCAAGTCCAATTGACTTCAAATTTTTATAATGGGTTCCTATGATCCTAATGGTTAGTGGAGAATTGATTTCAAGTCAATTTGGTGTATGATTAGCTCTAATTAATTAAGGACCTATTTTGGGTGTTTAAGCCAATTAGGGTTATTCCAAGTGAATTAATTGAAAACTATTTTTCCTAGGGTCCTCTGATCATAAGAAACATCACCAAATTTTTCTAGAATTTATTTCACAACATGCTAATTATTGGATTTAAAATACTCAAAACGAGTAACATGAATTTGAAAAATCAATAACTTCTCATAGGGATGGCCTCGACTTTGGAAAATTCGGGGAATGTTCCCAAATTCGAGAGGCTTCAAAAGCCCTATGGTCTCATGCCATGGTGAATTTCCTATATGCATGGAGAATTAAAATAATGCGGACGAGTAAATAAATTATTAAAAATAAAATACTTGATGAAATTAAATTATTTCTTTTCCACATTATTCTCCTCCGTTCATCGAGCAAGAGGGTATTTTTATTTTATTTTTCGATTTTTCTACACAAAGTTATGCATTTTTGAAGTTTAGGGAATTAAATAAATAGAAAAATACCCTAATTTTCTATTTAAAACGGCGGCGCTGACTCATCCTAGGCAGCTCCGAAGCGCCGCGTGGCGCTTTCTGATTCGACGCCGCCATCCGACTCAGCGCTCCAGGGGCCCGCTGTATCGTTCCGTCTCCTCATCCGGCGCGATCCTGGCCGTCCGTCCGCGCGTGTATTAAATGAACGGCATCCGTTCATCGTCCCCAAGCCTCCTAACCCGAGAAGCCGTCCACACTAAATCCCTAATATCTCACTCAATACTCAACGGATTTTCATGTTCTTGTGCTCTATGGATTCGTCTTGAAGAGACGAATACATCTATACGGTGATCATGCATTGAAATTAAGGCATTTGAAATGGAGAATCTCCAGAAGCTCGGGATAAAGAGTTAGCTCATACCTTTGCTCGGAGAAGTGTGGCTTCGATCCGAGGGTTGTGTCACCTTCGATTGGATCCCGACAAGCTCCGGATGAAGTCTCCGAGTGCGGTGAATTGCCTAGGTATGATCTCGACCAAGCTCGATCACAAAGCTTGGAGTACGGAACAGATGGGTGGCCCTGAGAGGGGGCTTTGCTTGGTGGACTTCTTCCCTTGGTCGCGGTGAAGGTGTAGGACCAATCGATTTGAGGATTGATCCACTGTGGAGAAGTGTCCTGGTTTTGGGTGGAATTTTGGGCGAGAAATTGGGCTCCGTTGGTGGGGATTAGGGCAAATTGGCACTGAGGATCAACCGCTCTCAAGTATGGAGAGTGATGCGGAGCAATTTTGGCGAGTTTCGGTAAGGTCCGGTTCGGCACCTCCCATGGCCGAGAGGGGGTGGTGTTTAAATAGGAGAGGGTGGAGGGCCTCCCGGGGGAGTTAGGGCTTGGGATCGAGCTGCTCTTGGCAAGAGAAGAACAACTACAATGGCCACTGGGATGGGGCGGCTCGGCGAAGTGAGAATTCCAAGTTTGGGCTCACATGTGAGCTCTCGGCACTGGTGGTTTCCGGCGGGCTGTGGTGGTCGGCCGGCCGAGGTCGAGTCACCCTCAGGCTCGGGGAGGTCGGAGTCTTGGCGATGGTGAAATCAATTGCAGTTGGCCATGTGTAAAGGTGTTGAATCAAAGTAGAAGGGGGGAGGGATCATTTTAGCTTAGTTTGGGTCAACCCATGGTTTTGGGCATGGTGCACCCTCCAAGGGGCTTTGGGTGTTGTGGGGAATCAGATAGGCTAGCTGAGATGGAGTGGTGATGTCCTTATCCAAGAATATTTGGATTAAATCTTGGTTAAGGGGTATCATGGGTGAGGTTAAAGACATTTAGGGATTAAGGAAAGCTGCCCCTCTTCTTACTCAATGTGGTATGGCCACATGTCAAACAACTCACATGGCTTACATGTGGCTTAAGAATGGCTTCATGGCTCACCTTTGGCTTGGGGAAAAGCCAAGTCGATTTCATGGAAATGGGTTTAAGAAAATTTTGGCATTTTGATGGGAATTTGTATGGGGCTTAATTTGGAATGGCTTCATGATGAGTTTTGAAACTTAGGGATGATTTTAATTGAGAATATGGTGTAGAGCAATTGTCATATGGGTTTTGGATTGATTTTGGCCCTTTGAATTTTGGTGGAGATGGGCTTTAGGAAGGTTTCATGTAAGTGGGCTTTTAAGTTTCAAAATGGGCTTTTGGGTGGAGATTTTTGCAAAGGGCCATGCCAAATAAATGTTGGGTTTGATTTAAGAGTGTATCATGAGTGATTTAAAGCAAATTTGGGGTGGTTTGGGTTTGAATTGGGTTGGATTTGGGTTTCTTTGGTAAAGGGGCTAAGGTGGGTCGAAATAGGCTACCATGAGCTAAGGTTGGGCTCAAGTTGAAATTGATGTGAAATTAATGTTGAAAATGGCTTATGGGGCTGTCTTAAAGAGTTTTCAACTTTGATTGGGTTTTGATTTTGGGGTTTGGGCCTATTTGGGCTAGGTTTAGGTTTAGGTCAAAATTGGGCCTTTTAGCTTTGGGTTGAATTTGAGTGGGGTTTGGGTCTAAATTTTGGGCAAATCATGTTAGTGTTTTGTTTGTGGGAATGTTAAGGAAGGTTTAGAAAAGATTTGGGGTTAATTAGAGTTCAATTGGTTTGGTTTGGGCTAAGTTTGGGTCATGGGTCCAAATTGGGCTTTAAGGCCAAAAGTGAAATTGGATTTAAATGTCAATCAAATTGGACTTGAACTTGGACTAGATTGGTGTTGGGAATGTTAAATTGAAGTTTAGAATTGAATTGGACCAAAATTGGGGTCAATTGGGTAGATTTGGTTTGACATTGGGTTCACTTGGGTTAAGAATGGGCTAAATTGGGGGTTTTGGTGGAAGTGGGGTAAATTGACAAAATTGGCCCATGGTGTAGTTGAACAAAATGAAATTGCGAATATTTAGGATTTTATGGAATTTTCTGGGAATTTTCTGAATTTCTGGATTTTTTGGCTAAGAGGGGCATTTTGGGTATTTGGAGGGTATTGAGAGGTATTTTTGGAATTTTTGGTATTTTTGGCTATGAATGATCAATTTGAGTAATGTGGGAATGTTTGGGATTATTTTTGAGGAATTTTAGGTAATTTATCTGATTTTGCAAATTTTGGGTGGTTTCAAGGGTTTTGTGTAGGCTAAGCGAGTGTAGGGTCCCGGGGGTCAAAAATTGAAAATTTAGAAAATTGAAGATTAGGTGAATGTAAGTGGAATGAAATCATTTTGGTTGAGCCATGAAGCCATATCAAGCCCACATGAGCCATGAAGGGACTCATTTGAGGCATCCATTATGTTGTTCACTAACCCTCTTGCCAAGGGCTTAGGGGTTAAGGACCATCCATGTGAATCACCTTTATGAGTCAGGAGATCAAGTTGGGTATGGGTGTGGTTTTAGGAGGTGTGTGAAAGTGTAGTGTATAGGTGTAGTGTGTGTGTAAGTCAACCCTTCACCAGACCAGGCCACCCAGGGCAGTCCTAAGGCCAAAGAGTCCTATAGGAACTCATCCTTTAAACTTCCACATTTGATTTCAACCCTCTAGGTGATTAGGGGTCTACAATCAAGTTTGTGGGGTTTGCAGGGAGTTAAGAAGTGGTTTGAATTTCTAAGTGGTGGGTCCCGATTCTAATCCTCTAGGATAGTCGAAGGAAAAGCCTAAGGCTAGATCCTAAGTACTAAAGAGAAGGAGAGAAGACCTCATCAAAAATGAGGTCGACAAATGGACCCCCGATAGGTGTGGTGTGCTAACCCGGCACACGCGCGTATTGGCGTTGACCGAAGCGATCAACAAAACCAACACGGATGTCTAAGTGACAAACGTAGGACGAAGTAGAAGAGTTTCCGTGGGGAGTGTCGAGTATATCTCCGGGACCGGAGATTCTCGAACTCTCGGCCGGGGAAGGAAAAGGAGGTGAATCCCAAATCACATGATGCGGGGAATTTCGATTTAGATTTCATGTTGTTTTGGTTTAAGTTTTGATGTGTGAGTTTAGATTTCAATTTGGAGTTTTAATTTAAATTGAAGTTTGTCAAAATTAATTTGAAGGGATTTGAATCTTGAAATGAAAATCGGAATTTCGTGGTTTTAGACGTAACATCTTTAACCTCAAAAGAAAATTGAATTGATTAGGTTGGATCATTACAATGAGGAGAGATCTCAGAGCAATGCGGTATTGGATGCAAAATCCTTATCCTCAAGAGTTTGACTTTGATGTATTTCATTGCGATAGGGAGAGAATCCTAAAGCGATGCGATCTCGGATGTAGAATCCTCGACCCGAAAGTTTGATTTTGATGTATTTCATTGCGATAGGGAAAGAATCCTAAAGCAATGCAGTCTCGGATGTAAAATCCTCAACCCCAAAAGTTTGATTTTGATGTATTTCATTGCGATAGGGAAAGAATCCTAAAGCGATGCGGTCTCGGATGTAAAATCCTCGACCCCAAAAGTTTGATTTTGATGTATTTCATTGCGATAGGGAAAGAATCCTAAAGCGATGCGGTCTCGGATGTAAAATCCTCGACCCCAAAAGTTTGATTTTGATGTATTTCATTGCGATAGGGAAAGAATCCTAAAGCGATGCGGTCTCGGATGTAAAATCCTCGACCCCAAAAGTTTGATTTTGATGTATTTCATTGCGATAGGGAAAGAATCCTAAAGCAATGCGGTCTCGGATGTAAAATCCTCGACCCCAAAAGTTTGAATTTGATGTATTTCATTGCGATAGGGAAAGAATCCTAAAACGATACGGTCTCGGATGTAAAATCCTCGACTCCAAAGTTTGATTTTGATGTATTTCATTGCGATAGGGAAAGAATCCTAAAGCGATGCGGTCTCGGATGTAAAATCCTCGACCCCAAAAGTTTGAATTTGATGTATTTCATTGCGATAGGGAAAGAATCATAAAGCGATGCGAGTCTCGGATGTAAAATCCTCAACCCCAAAAGTTTGATTTTGATGTATTTCATTGCAATAGGGAAAGAATTCTAAAGCAATGCAGTCTCGGATGTAAAATCCTCAACCCCAAAAGTTTGAATTTGATTGAGATTTGATTTAGAATCTGGAAGATCGAATTTGAAATTTGATTGAGATTTGATTTGGAATCTGGAAGATCGAATTTGAAATTTAATTGAAAATTTGTGCTCATTTTGTTTGTCCTTTAACGATTCAAATTTTATTTTATCGTGAATTTGGAGTTTATGCCTTTTTAGATTTTTAAGGAAAGTTTTCTTTTATTCTTTTTTTGTTTCTTTTCTGTTCTTTGTTCGAAGTTCATTTAACTTTAATGGCGTTTCTCAGTCAACTTGCACAAAAGAGGTGAAGGCCAAAAATGTGACATGGTCACTTTCATTCCAATCATGCTGAAGATACATCATACAACTCGATCTGGAATACATCTCATACAATCCATATAGACTCAAAACGGACTATGTATGATCTTTATCGATCCATCCAAAAAGGTATCTGTCAAAAATCCATGTCTGAATAGTGAGGTACATGGTCAATAACATCACCTTCCAAGCCATCCTTGGCAAGGATGCCGTATGGATGTACGTTGGAGGTGTGATATTTTCCATGTAACTCACGGCTCGTAAGGCCGGAGGCTCTCTAGCTCCGGGTACGGTCGGAAGTGGTAAGGTGTTTTCTGTCGTCCATCCTTCGAAAGTAGCGAGATCCGCTTCACTCGGTACTCTCGGTATGCAATGTTTAGCGACATACGCTCCGTTGCCCTTCGAGTATCATGACGGAACCTACCGGTAATGGTATCTTTGCGGCCCTCGGAACTCACCCGGGCCTGTTATCCGGAGGTCGGATCCGAACATGATATTACATTCGTTCGGAAAAGAAGCGTGTCGAAAGGTCGACAAAGTCGTGGTGATCTATGTGCGGGGGTATGCGGTCACCCTTCTTGTAAATGTTAATGATGCAAGCTGTTGGGTATGCAATCTGCTGGCGGTACCCTCCATGTTATCATTCTTTTTACCATCCTTTTGATGACTAATGGCATTGGATCCACTCGGCCATGACGGAGTATTCCGGTGGGTTTCCTTTCTGTCTTACGCGAAGTTGTAGCGAGCATCCACACTTGTATGGTAATTCTACCTTTCCACGGCATCCATCTCCGGGGTTACGAGTAAGTGTTTTCTCTTAGGCGGCCCGCTCGGCCCATTCTTTTCAAATCCCGGATGCGATCCACGATTTGTTGTTGTTCGTGCTACGAGAACACGTACGTATGTAGCTCGAGGCCTTCTAGTATATTGATCCTCCTGCCTCGATTCTCTCGAAGTATTCAAAAGTTTTCTTCTCGACATTACGCATCCTTTCTAGCTCGTATTCGGAATAATTTGCAAATGGCGAGGCACTAGTGACGTATTGTGGGATATATGGCTCAATCCCTTCGCGTTCTCCTGCATACCTCGGCTCCTCGGGGATGGTGTCCGTCGGGACATCCTCCGGGGTTGCTACGCAACAAGGTTATGCATTACGGTGACTTTATGCGGTGGCGTGGTAGCCTTCTTTCTTCGTTCTTCTTGAGATATCCCTGGTCTCTTCGTTATCCTCGGAGGCGGCCTCCTTTCTTCGAGTTCTCGGTGAGCCGGTGTCCTTGAAGTGTATGTGCGCGGTAGCAAGCTGCCTCGTCGCGCCTGGTCCGTTGCTAATTTAGTTAACATCTTGCGGATACGGCGATTTTTATTTCTTCGTTGAGTTGTCGTGAGAGTAGCTCTTCGTACTTCTCGAATCTCCGTGGGCGCGGCGGCGACAAGCTCGCCCTCTGCTGTAGCGACTACGGACTTGATTCTCTTGTCCTCTTCGGTGTTTGTTTTCCTTTTCTTCGCTCTTGGATTGGTGGCTTGGGCCACCCACTTTCATTACTTGTCGGCCGGCGGTTCCTCTCGATCAGTCGGGACCCGGTCACTTTCCTCGTATTGCGAGGCCTGCCGGTGCGAAGTACGAGTCGATCTCGATTATCGCTCCATCTTTCACCCTCTTTTCGTCGAGTGCAAGGCTTACGCCATTTCTAAAGTTCGGGACCAACGGCCCGTTCGACATTTCCTGCGAAAAGACAAGGAAAAGGATCGAGGTGCATCTTAAGAACAAGAACATTAAGGAAATGTTTATTAAAGACGAGTTTTTTTTATTATTATTCCTTTTATATTTTTAAATTCAACGGGAATGAAGTGGGATAAGATTAGGAAAGAGATTTTGATTTGGAAAAGAAAACAAGGAAAACTTTATTATCATGATTTTATTTATTTTAGCACATTTTTTATTATTTTTGGGTTCGGACCCGAGTCATAAGTAATTACTTCGCCCGTGCTTCTAGGGATGAAAAATTCATTCCTTCGAAACATCGGGTAGCGTAATACTTTTTCAAGTATCGTCCGTTGATCGGAAGCATATGTCGTTCCCCTTGGCGAGTTCACTAGGCGGTAGGAGCCTCCGAGTGAGCGCCTCGACAACGAAACGGTCCTTCCCAAGTGGGTTCAAATTTTCCTCCTATCTTGCGGTGTGCAAGGATAGGTCTCTTGAGAACGAGAACTAAGTCACCAACTTTGAAGGTTCTTGGGCGGACCAGTCTGTCATGAGCTTGAACCATCTTAGCTTGGTATAATTCTAAATTCTGCTGCGCTGCAAGTCTTTTCCCTTCCAGGCTTTCCAATTCTTCTAGTCGTAATTTGGCATTCTCTTCTGTCGTGATTTTGTTTGCAACCGCGATTCCGAGTGAAGGAAAGCTTGGACCTCTAAAGGTAACACTCGCCTCGGACCCATACACCGGAGCGTAAGGTGTAGCTTGAGTAGGAGTTACGAAGGTTGTCCGGTAGGCCCACGAGGCTTCTAACAACTTCTCGTGCCAATTTCTCTTATTATCGTCCAAGGTTTTCTTTAAAATTTGAACGAGAGTTTTATTAAAAGCCTCGACGAGGCCGTTTGCTCTTGGGTAGTAAATTGTTGAATACCGCCGGTCGATTCCGTGTCTCCGACAAAATTGTTGATTTGTGTGCTTCGAATGCGACCCATTATCCGAGATGATCCTGCGCGGCACTCCGAAACGGTAGACAACTTGGTTCTTGAAAAGCGTAGCACGTGGTGTGCTTTCACTTCTACGAGTGGAGCGCCTCCGCCACTTGGAAAAGTAATCTGTAGCCGCAAGAATGAAGCGATGTCCTTTTGAAGATGGTGGTTCTATTGGACCCACTATATACGTGTCCCGACATTCGAATGGCCACGACGCAATTGTCGGATGTAGCACATTTGGAGGTTGGTGTAGAACCACTCCGTGCACTTGGCATTGGTGACAGCTCTTGGCGATTTTCATGCGGTCGGTCATCATCGAGGGCCGGTAGTACCCTAGTCTTTTAATTTTCATTTTCATCTTCGGACCCGTCGGTGAGCGCCACGGAGTCTCGAATGCACCTCTTTAACGATTTCACGGGCCTCGGACCCGCTTAGGCACCTTAGCCACATTTGATCGAAAGACCTTTTGTATAATGTGTTGTTTATTAATGCGTAGGACGGAGTTCTTTTCTTGATACGATGGGCTAACGACCTATCATCCGGTAGTTTTCCCGTTTGCAAGTAGTACATTAATGGCTGTCGCCAATCTTACGTGTTTTTCATCACTGCTTCTGTTGATTCTTCTCCTTTTTCGATTTGTGTATTGTGTCTATGTCGAGCTGTGATAGGACTCGACGTCCGTGAGCCGACACTTCCATCGATTCATCTTGCAAGCGGGCAAATTCTTTTGCGAGGCGGGCTAACGCATCTGCTAAAGCGTTTTCTTTCTCGGGAATTTTGTAGATCGTCACATTTGGAATTTGTTCCAACAGTTTCATGGCATACTTGGAAGTATTGCTCGAGTCTTGGTTTTAAAATTCTGTCTTGTCCGGCGATCTGTTGAATGATTAACTGCGAATCCCCGTAGATGTTGATGTTTGTTATCCCCATTTGAATAGTTAATTCCAGTCCTGTTATGAGGGCTTCATATTCTGCTTCGTTGTTTGTACATGGCTCTGTTAAGTGGTAGGAGTATCTTAACATCCCCCGCTCCGGTGTTATAAAGATTAGTCCGATCCCTGCTTTACCGGGCACTATCACTTGCGATTCTTCGTCTTTATGTGCTGAAGATGCTCCGTCGAAATACAATTCCCAACGTCGATCATCGGGGTCTTCTAAGCTCATTATTTGTTCGTCGGCAAGTCGTCATTGAGAGGAGATTCTGCCGGCAAAGGGTGTCTTTGCGGAAGTCTGCTAGGACTTGTCCCTTTACGGCACGAAGAGGCACGAAAGTTATATCGAATTGCAATAATATCATTGACCATCCGGCAAGTCCGCCGGAAAGCGTTGGACGGGTCATCGAGTATTGCAATGGATTAAATTTCGAGATCGAGTTGACCTTATGAGAAAGCATGTAGTGCTCGAGCTTTTGAGCGGCGAAGATCGGGACGAACAATGCTTTTCGATTGCGGGATACCTTATTTCCGTCGGAAGTAAACGACGGCTTAAGTAGTAAAGAGCATTTTCTTTACCCTCATCATTGACTCAGGCTAACGGGGCTCCGAGAGAGTCGTCTAAAGCCGCGGTATAAAGTATCGACGGTCTACTCGAGGCTGGGGCTGCTAAGACGGGAGGTGTCATTAAATATTGCTTAATGTCCTCGAAGGCCTTCGGCATTTTTCTTCCCAAATAAATTTGGCGTCCTTTTTAACTAGTGCCGAGAAAGGTCGACACCTACTCGACAAGTTCGAGATAAAGCGTCGAAGATATGCCGACTTCCCTTGAAAAGATCGTAGTTGTTTTAAGGTTTTGGGAGGCGGCATTTCTAAGATGGCTTTTATCTTTTCCGGATCGATTTCAATTCCACGATGTCGGACAACGAATCCTAAGAATTTCCGGAGGTGACGCCGAAGGCGCATTTTAAGGGATTCATCTTAAGGTTAAATTGTCTTAATCGTTCGAAAACAATTCTCAAATCATATAGGTGGTTGTCCTTTACTTTGCTTTTGATGACCACATCGTCCACGTAGCATTCGACTTGATTGTGGATGAGATCATCAAAAATTCTTGTCATCGCTCTCTGGTAGGTTGCTCCTGCGTTCTTCAGTCCGAATGGCATCACTTGTGTAGCAATATACTCCGATCGGCGTTACGAATGCTGTAAGTTTTTCATCTTCGGAGCCATTTTTATCTGGTTGTATCTCGAAGATCCATCCATGAATGAGAATATTTCATGTGTTGAAGCAATGTCGATCATTAATTACAGGATCATGTAGAGGGAATTCATCTTTCGGACATGCCTTGTTTAAATCTGCGAAATCCACACAAATTCCGATCCGACCATTCTTCTTCTCGATCTGGTACCACATTGGTAACCAAGTCGGGTATTGTTCTTCACGGACAAATTTAGCGTCTATTAGCTTTTTAACTTCGGCTATGACTTGTTGTTCGATTTCTAGACGCATTCTTACGGGACCTTGTCCGGTCGGAGCGAAGTAGGATCCACTCCTAGCTTATGGACTGCGACCTCTGGAGCTAATCCTGGCATCTCATCGTAGCTCCAAGCAAAACAATCTTTAAATTCCATTAATAACTTGATTATCTCTTCGGAGTCTTCTTTATTGAGTAAGGAGCTAACAAAGGTAGGTCTAGGATCTTCGCTAGTACCTAAGTTAACTTCCGTTAACTCATCTATTGTAGATTTGATCTCTTCTTCGAACTCCGGTGGAGCGTTTCCAATTTGTAAATCTTCAAGTTCTTCTGTAGCTTCCATGCAGTCTTCATTAGACTTGCAAGTGACAACCATGCAAAATTCAGTATCGTCAACTGATCCTACTGTGTCGAATCCGAGACCATGCCTTGAATTGGGTGGACGACCGGAGTTATTCCATAAATTTTCAAAATGTTGTGATTGACCTCTTGTCCATTGTCGAGGTAAGAAACCACGCTGAATTAAATTTTGAACACGGGGAGAGTACCACTCAAAAGGTAATTCCATTAATTCGATGAAGTAGCATCTTCAAATTGTACATTGTTTTCGGTTTTGGAGGAAGGAGCACCACGGTAGAATTTGATGGGCTTTGTATCGCCGCTACGTACCTCTTTGACCACCATACCCTCGATCTTATTAGAATGGATCGGGGTCGAGGTCATAGTATGTACATAGTGGTTAATCTTCTCGTACATCGATTTATGTTCCTCGTTCTTTTCATCTTCGAGAGAGATCCCGAATTGCGGCTTCTTCCGAGCTTATTGTCGTTGCTTCTTGCTTGATTTCTTTTTCTTCTTCGGAACTATCTTCCCATTCAACATTGATGGCTGGTTTCCTCCGTCCAATCGTCCTAACGTCTCGCCACGACCTCGTCCCGGCCTCGACCTCGGATGCGAGTTGTGGAGAAACCTTCACCATCTCGCCGTAAGGGAGTGGTGAGTGGCTGTTGGACTAGAACTTCGGGTTCTTCATCATCCCAAATTTCCTTTGCTTCATTTGTTATGGTATCTCGGAGAAGATTGTTTTCTTCGGGGGTGCGTAATAAGTCTGCATCTTCATGGATTCCAATTTCATGTACGGAGAATGGTTGTAAGTCACCTTTGATGCATTGTTCCCCTCCATCGTAGTATTTGATGCAACGATGTAGAGATGATGGTACCATCCGGTTTTCATGTATCCATGGTCGGCCCGATAGAGCGTTGAATGACATTTCGAATCGATTATGTGAAATTTCGCGGTTGTCTTTGCTAAGTCACCGGTCTTCATTAGCAATGTTATCGATCCGAGGGCTCTTTCTCCTTTACTGGTTGAATCCTCTTAATAACATTTTGTACGCTTCGAGCTCGCGAGCATCGATTTCCAAGTATGCTTAGCGTTCGGAGATTCATTATATTGATTGATGCTCCTGGATCCACCAATACTCTGGAGAGTGTAAACTTCCCAATTGTAACTGAAATGTACAACGGTCGGTTGTGGTCTGCTATCCCAAGTAGTAGATCATTGTCCGTGAAGGTGACACCTCGCTGTTCCTTTAACGAACAAACCTCATCTAAGGAATCTCCGGCCATTTGAGCTAAGCAAATTTCTGGATCAAGTAAGGCCTTGATCAGAGTTTCTCTCATCTCCTTTGATAAAATGAGAGCGTCGTAGATGCTCAGTTTGGCCGGTAGTTTCCTAAGATGGGCTAGCACGTTGTAGTCCACTTTATTTTCATGTGTCTCGTTTTCTTCCCGAATGGGTATTTCTTCTGCCGGGGTTGGTTCTTCCTGAACAACCACCTGTTTTCCTTTGTCCTTTGGACCCATTCTCGGAGGTAGAACTCTTCCACTTCTTAAGTTGACTTCTGTGATTTGTTCTGAATCTAGTGTTGAGTTTGCTGATGCGTCCTTCTGAATTGGAATGACAGGTTCTTCTGGATTAGCTTCGGAGTCTGAAGGCTCTAACTCTATTGTGACTGGAGCTCCTCGAAACTCGCAAATAGATTCGTTGCTTGTTGAACTCTCGTAGCCTTCTTGGTGGATGTCTTCTTTGTCATTGTGATCATCGAGATTGTGTATGATTTGAGAATTGTCATTTGTATCGGAATCGACGTCCGGATTAGGTTGATTGTCGCTAGTTACGTAATCGTTAGAAACAGTCAAAACGTAGCCAACGCCATAACCCTCATCATTATAAGATCCCACCGGAGTGAGCGAGATAATCATACGAGTCGGAGGTTCGAGGATTTCTCCCCGAATCGGAAACAACTATCCTAGGATAAGCAGCCCCTAGTCTAGCCTTAAGAGCCTCAGTCTTCTCTTCTTCGTCGATTTTCTTCTTTTCTTCAGTCGTCTCTTGTTGAGGTGGTTCTTCTATCGCAAGTGATAGTGTCGACTTGATAGGTTTCAAACTCTGAATTGAGGCTTGCACTGAAGCGGTTTGGATGTGATCCAAAATCTTCTTCGAAGACTTTGTCCAAGCGGTACTCCATCCATCGTCAGTCGCATAGGGATCTATCGGAACAATGAAATCCGTTGAGATAACATTGACGGAACCTCCTTTCTGGGGTTCCTTCATGTATTCCTTCGGGATTGTTATGTTCCCTTTTCGAAGATTGTCGTTGAGCCAACTCTTGAAGGTAATACAATCTTCTATCTTATGCCCAAGCATCCGGTGGTAAGGGCAAAAGTAGGGATCACCTTTCTTGTCGACTTCTTCTGGTCTTTTAGGCTCTGACAGTTGGAAATCTGGAGTCTTCATCAGACTGCGGAATATTTTTGGCACTGCCTCATTCTTGAACGGATACTCCCTGCTCAGAAGCTCCCTTAACGTACGTTGCGGACGAGGCGGTTGTTCATACTATTGAGATGACTGATAGCTGGGTCGGGGTTCGTTGGTAATTACTGTTGAGGTTCGTTGCGGCCGTTCGACGATATTTGTATCGGTTGCTTGCCTTTATCGACTCGTTGCGACGATCCCGGACTTCTTTTCAAAAGTTTTCACGGGCTTCGTTTGTCTGTTTTGTCGGTGAAACTTAATTGCTTCGCCTCCTCTTGCGAGCTTCCGGCCTTGCTTAACAACTTCTCGAAAGTCTTAATAGTAAATCCCTTGAGGAGAAGTGCTTATCGGGCCGTGAATGCTCTTTAGTAAAATGCCGATTGCATGCTTGTTCTTGTAGGCTGCGGCTCACACTTCATACTTAGGTTCCTCCATCGAAGTATGTAGTCCACCAATGTTTCGTTCGGTTTACGCTTCTCTACCACTAAATCACCTATAGTGATGTGGTGCCGAGCTCCGACAAATCGCTTGATGAAGAGGTTCTCTAGTTCTGAAAATGTCTTAACCGAACCGTTTGGTAATTCTGCATACCAATCAAAGGCGATCCCTGACAGGCTGCTGACAAATTTTCTAAAGAGTAATGCATCACTTCCGCCGGCATTGCAACAACTGGCACGAAAATGTGCAACATCTTCGCCGAGGGTTTCCGGTTCCATCAAAGGTCTTGAACAGAGGTGGTACAAAGCCTTTCGGGTATTGGACAGCGTCGAATTCTTTAGGGTAAGGTCTACCCGTCCGAATGGATGTCCCGCTTTTTAATTGTGCCAAGGCTTCTTGCACCTGCAGTTCCACCAAGCTCTTGATATCCTTTTCTGGAATCATGCTTTGTGTTGCATCCTTCTTTAATTGATCATCCCCGTTGACGGATGTAATCTCCTTTCCTCCGTCTACAATGTGAATAACTTCGGGGGTGTTTCTCTTTGGGGTTGAACTTGACTCTGGAGAGTGGCTAGGGCTACAGCCATTTCTTCCATCCTTTTTGCCATTTGGGCGATCGTATCATCTTTCTCTTGAAGCTGCCTCCTCATCACTTCCGGTTCCTCTCTTTCTGCGGCTGCAGGGGCACCTTGTGAAGCTGACGAAGCTCGTGTTTCAACCATGTTAATTTCTGCATACTCATCATCCATGAACTCTGACGAGTCAATTTCATCTCCGAATTTCTCTTCTCTCTCCCTTGCTAATCGTCGAATATCAGTCCTTAACTTTTCCATAGCATCTTCTAGTGGTCTTTTTTGTACATCCTTGCAGTTGTCATGTGATAACTGTCGGGTTTCCTTCTCATGAGTCCCCTTTACTGCAGTAGCACTTTCTTCGGATTCAAGTCTCATGACGAGACTTTCCTTCTCAGGTTGTTGTTTCAATCTTAATTGTCCAGTAGTGGGACGCCATACCATCCTTCTAGCAGCAGAAGGTTTAGGACCGGATGGTCTGTCAGCCAAATGCTGGAAGGTGGTATCCTCCCTAATCTGTAGTCCTGAAACAACGACTGTCGGCATATTTTTTAGGTTTGTGTTTGTGGTGTTGTATTTTTGAAAAGAGGTCGCCTACAGAAATTGTCGGCGAATTTTTTAATTTAATTTAAATAAATAATTTGAAAAAGTAGTATTTGATTTTGAAAATAATTTTAAATTTGAAAATTTTAAGATATGAAATCAAACTGATCTCACATCCCGAATAGTTTATATAAACGAGCGCCGCACCACAAACCGTGTATCTATCCCGAAGAAAAGACACACTGCTTGATAATGGGGCTCGATTAAATAAACTAGAAAGGTTTGTGACATCCGTTTGGTCTGCGAATCAATTTTATAAGCCGACAAATTCCCCTGTTTAATATAGAAACATTAAACAGGGTTTATATTACCTGGGTTCTTAAAGTTCCCTATAAGGGCAAGCCCTATAGTTAATTACATCTTAAGTGACGGAAATCACCTAAGAAAACTCTCGATAATAATCGGTAGTTACGCTCTCAAGAATTTCAAAGTTTAAGTTTTCAAGGGATTGAATTTTGGAATTTCGATAGGGAATGGATCAAGTTTGGAACGGTTATTTTCGAAGTCCAATGGAAGAAAAGTAGGAGAAGTCTGAGGATCCAAGAAGAATCTTGGCAACTTCCCAAACTATCCTATTGTTTGGTTTGAATTTAGGAAAGTCCTAATGTTTATTTAATATTTTGATCTTGCCAATTTTAATTAATTAGGACTTATATTTGTATGATAAAATCATACAAATAGCCTCGAAGATGTGAGGGTCTATGTCGTATCGGACGACTACCTCGGATTCCTAAGACCGGTTAGGGCTTAATTTACATGATATGATCATGCAAATGCCTAACGAAGAGTTGAGGATTTATGTTGCACTAGGCGAAGCTACCTCGAAGTCCTACGGCTTGGTTATTTAATTCTAAGGAAAGTTTTGCTTGAAGTAGACTCGGGTTTTGCTGATGACGATGGCCGTGCTTGCCCACCATGCTCCGAGCTCCTTGTTGTTGCGGAGGTTTAGTTGTAGAAGTGATAAATCGGGAGATGAGAGAAGTGTTTGGTTTTAGAGAAAGTCTTAATTTCCATGTGTCTTTAATATTTTAATTAAAACAGGTCTTAAAATTGATTAAACGGAACCGATTAAGATCCCGCGGTTCCGTCATCCCGGCACAGTTATTTTCATCGAATTCACTTAGTCCGGATGAATTTGCTAAACTCAACTAAATGAGTTCCACACTTTCATTTGGACCGTGGGAAATCCCGTTAGCAACACGTGGGTTACATCATCCGAGGTATTCCCGATCATTCAATGAGACGTTTTAATTTAGTTGTAGTTGTAGTTTTGTTGTTTTGTTTGTGATTAAATTTTGAGTTATTTTATATTTTGAATGTTGTGGCGATGAATTTTATCTTGTAGTGTCTTTTAATTTAGTTATGGGTTTCGGTTTTGGTTTCTCGTCCTAAAGGTGTAGGTTTTCATGCAAGCTGTTGTTTATCATACGAAAAAGTAAGTGCGATGCGATTAAATAAGTTGCGATAGAGTAAATCGCAATAAAATAAAAGCGTACACGGAGGGTCTTCCCGTCATCCCAAGCTGCACTTAAAACACGGTTAGAATATTTAAGCATTTAAAGTAAGTTCCTAGGTAAAGCTAAGGGAAAGGTTATGGTTTTCACGCAAATTCCTAATCCTATAGCTAGTCATCTCCTATGACGTCTAGGTCTTCGATTTTGGTTTTAAGGATGATTTTCTTCACCAAAGAACAACTAAGCTCAATTTGTTCTTAAGGACATTCCATCATATTGAGGAAGTGTTTAAGACGAATCTTAAACATCTTTTCGATATTTCGGGAATTGTCCTGAGATCCAGAATGAATTCATTGTTGAGTGAATTAATCATCCAGGGTGTTTGAGTTAAGTTTTATTTCTTGCTCGGTGAATTAGGATGTTTGAATATCCTTATGAGTGAAGTGTCATTTCACTTGATACTCCATTTAGGAGTTACGATAGTAAAAGCTCTAAGGGCAAAATGATATTTAATGATTTGTGATTCAAATTTAAGTTAAATTAATGATTTAAGTTTGGAATAGTGTTCAAGTTATCTTAGATTTATTTTTGAATTCTTGACTCTTTATATTTAATTTAATTTAATTTAATTTAACTTAATATAATTTAATGTGGTTTAATTTAATTTAATTTAACTTAAGTTAATTTAATGTAATATGATTTAGTTTAATTTAATTTAATTTAATTTAATTTAATTTAATTTACTTTTAATTTAATTTAATTTAATTTAATTTAATTTAATTTAATTTAATATAATATAATATAATTTAATTTAATTTAATTTAATTTAATTTAATTTAATTTAATTTAATTTAATTTAATTTAGTTTAATTTAATTCTTAATTTTTAATTTAATTTTTAATTTTTAGAGGAATTTGTTTTAAATAATTTAACTTTAATTTAATTTAATGATTAAGTCTTTTAGCATTTTAAATCTTAAACTTGGATTATCATTTTAATTAGGAATTAAATATTATTGGGATGATTAATTTAGGGATTTTTAAATTAAAGAATAAATCTCCTCCTAATAATATCCACTATTTTAATAATTCCAATTTTATTATTCTTCCAAATTTAACTAATTATTTAATTAAGGTTTATTGAAATTGTTTTAAATTGTTTAGTAGGTTTCTACCCCTTAATTATCTAAATTTCAATCATCCAAATCAAATTAAAATCAAATATTTTGCCTATTAATTTCATTAAGCCTAAAGTCTTAATTAAAGGGTTAAGATTTTAATTACCATTTTGCCCTTCAAGCCTAATAATTTCATAACTCACTAAATTGAGCTCAAATGAACTTGAAATTTTTATGTTACTTCACTCATATGTCGATAAAGACATTAGAGGAGAAAATGTGATTTTTCTGTATTTAATTTATTTATATAATTATTTTTGGTGGAAAATAAGGATTTCCAAGGAAAATTTAATAATATGACCAAGGGAAAGTTTCTGTCCTTAAGAAAATTATGGGACATTCCTAATGACTAGAGGACCACTTGGACCAAATTTTGTGATTTTTTGAATTATATTTTATTTATTAGAATTATTTTAAGCTATGGAGTATTAATTAATTTAAAAATAAAATATAAGTTGAAAAATGAATTTTATAATTTTTAAAATTCTCTCTGATATCAAGGATTTTAGAGAACCAAATTTTGCAATTTTCTGATTTTTCTTTGATTTATTATAATTATTTTAGTGAAAATGCTAGAAAATACATTTTTTTTTAATTTTAAAATTACCCTAGGGCTTTAAAATTTAATATCTCATTAAATAGACCTAAGAAAAATATGAGGTTTGTTCCTAAGTGATTATATTTCAAAATATGACATTTTGGTGAATTTTATTATTTTTGTGATTTTTATTATTTTTAATTATTAAAATATTAAAATAATGATGAAAAATCAACTTTTTTAGAAAATTGAAATTTTAATTTTCTTAAATTCCTCTGATATCAGAGAGGCTCCAAAACCAATTTGGTGAATTTTTGAAAGGTATTTTGAAAGTTATGAATTTTTAAAGTTTAAAATGACTAAATGGCTTAATCAACCCATTTAGTAGGGCTAACCAAGTCCAATTGACTTCAAACTTTTATGGTGGGTTCCTCTGATCCTAAAGGTCAGTGGAGAATTGATTTCAAGTCAATTTGATCTATGGTTAACTCTAATTAATTAAAGTTCAATTTTGGGTATTTAAGCCAATTAGGGTTATTTTGAGTGAACTAACTCAAGTCCTATTTTTCCTAGGGTTCTCTCGGTCATAAGGAACATCACCAAATTTTCCTAGAATTTATTTCACAACATGCTAATTTTTGGAATTAAAATACTCAAAACGACAACATGCATTTGAAAAATAAATAACTTTTCACAGAGGTGGCCTCCGACCTTGGAAAATTCGGGGAATGTTCCCAAGTTCGAGAGGCTTCAAAAGCCACTATGGTCTCATGCCATGGTGAATTGTATGAATGCATGGAGAATTAAAACAATGCGGGGAGTAAATAATTAATTAAAAATAAAATACTTGGACAAAATTAATTAATTTCTTTTCCACATTATTCTCCTCTATTCACTGAGCAAGAGGGTATTTTTATTTTATTTTTGTGATTTTTCTACACAAAGATATGGATTTTTGAAGTTTAGGGAATTAAATAAATCGAGAAAATACCCTAGTTTTCTACTTATGCGAGTCGGCGCCGCGTCGGCCTTAGCATCTCCGAAGGCACACGCGGCGCGCTTCCATTTGACGCCGCCTTCGACTCGGCGCCATGCGGCCCGCGGTTCATGTACCATCTCCTCGTCCGACGCCATCCGGCGCGTCCATCCGCGCGTGTATTAAATGAACGGCATCCGTTCATCGTCCCCAAGCCTCCTAACCGAGAGCCGTCCACCTTCTAGCCCTAAGATCTCACTCGATTCTCCATGGATTTTTATGTTCTTATACTCTATGGATTCGTCTTGAAGAGACGAACACATCTATACGGCTAATGTTTATTGAAATTGACTCATTTGAAATGGAGAATGTTTAGAAGCTCGGGATGAAGAATTGATCCATACCTTAGCTCTGAGAGGTGAAGCCTCGATCAGAGATGCTCGGCACGTTCGTTGGAGCTACAGGAGGCTAGAGATGAAGCCTGGGGATGTGGTGAATTGCCTAGGTGTGATTTCCACCAAGGTCGATCACAACCTTTGGAGTACAGGAACAAGCTGGGTGGCACGGAGATGGGGCTTTTGCTGGTGGACACCTTCTCTTAGTCCGGTGAAGGTGTAGGACCAATCAATTTGAGGATTGATCCACTGTGGAGAAGTGTCCTGGTTTTGGGTGGAATTTCGGTTGAGAAATTGGATTTTGTCGATGGGGATTAGGGCAAATTGACACCTGGGGATCAAGCGCTCTAAGGGTGGAGAAGGGTTTGGAACAATTTTGGCGAGTTTCGGCAAGGTTTGTGCAACTCTCTTCTCATGGCCGTGAGGGGGTGGTGTTTAAATAGGAGAGGGTGGAGGGCCTCCCAGGGAGAGTTAGGGCTTTGGATCACCTGCTCTGGGCATGGGAAGAACAGCCATGGTGGCCATATCAAGCCCATATGAGCCATGAAGGGACTCATTTGAGGCACCCACTATGTTGTTCCTAACCCTCTTAGCCAAGGGCTTAGGGGTTAAAGACCATCCATGTGAATCACCTGCATGAGTCAGGAGGTCAAGTTAGGTATAGGTGGGGTTTTAGGAGGTGTATGGAAGTGTAGTGTATGAGTGTAGTGTGTGTGTAAGTCGGCCCCTCCACTAGACTAGGCCACCCGGGCGCGGTCCTAAGGCCAAAGAGTCCTATAGGAACTCATCCTTTAAACTTCCACATTTGATCTCGACCCTCCAGGTGATTAGGGGTCTACGATCGAGTTTGTGGAGTTTGCGGGGAGTTAAGAAGTGGTTTGAATTTCTAAGTGGTGGGTCCCAATTCTAATCCTCTAGGATAGTCGAAGGAAAAGCCTAAGGCTAGATCCTAAGTACTAAAGAGAAGAAGAGAAGACCTCATCGAAAATGAGGTCAACAAATGGACCCCCGATAGGTGTGGTGGTCGATGGAGCACACCGCGCGTATTGGCGTTGACCGAAAAGATCAACAAAACCAATCACAGATGTCCAAGTGACACACTTAGGACGAAGTAGAAGAATTTCCGCTGGGGAGTGTCAAGTATATCTCTAAGACTGGAGATTCCTGAACTCTCTCTGGGGAAAGGAAAAGGAGGTGAATTCCAAATCACAAGATCCCGGGAAATTTCGATTTAGATTTTCGTTTTGTTTTAATTTAAGTTTTGATGTGTGAATTCAGATTTCAATTCGAGTTTCAATTTAGATTGAAGTTTTGTTAAGATTAATTTTGAAGGGATTTGATTTGAAATGAAAATTAGAATTTTGCGGTTTTAGATGTAACATCCTCGACCTTAAAAGAAAATTGAATTGATTGGATTGAATCATTACAATGAGGAGAGATCTCGGAGCAGATGTGGTATCGGATGTAAAATCCTTAACCTCAAGAGCTCGATTTGGTGTGCTTCATTGCAATAGGAAGAGAATGCTAAAGCGATGCGGTATTGGATGTAAAATCCTCGACCTCGAGAGTTTGATTTTTTGATGCATTTCGGTGCGATAGGGAAAGAATCCTAAAGCGATGCGGTCTCGGATGTAAAATCCTCGGCTTCGAAAAGTTGATTTTGATGTATTTCGGTGCGATAGGGAAAGAATCCTAAAGCGGTGCGGTCTCGGATGTAAAATCCTCGACCTCGAAAAGTTGATTTTGATGTATTTCGGTGCGATAGGGAAAGAATCCTAAAGCGAGTGCGGTCTCGGATGTAAAATCCTCGACCTCGAAAAGTTGATTTTGATGTATTTCGGTGCGATAGGGAAAGAATCCTAAAGCGAGTGCGGTATCGGATGTAAAATCCTCGACCTCAAAAAGTTGATTTTGATGTATTTCGGTGCAATAGGGAAAGAATCCTAAAGCGAGTGC